>JAVQJD010103970.1:0-20039 GCA_036023655.1 Nannoperca australis | reverse complement strand
TTTTCTGCACTGTAGCTTTTAAATTCTACATTTTATCTTTTCATTTATGATTAGTTTTAACTATTGCTTTCTTTTTATCTTTTTAATTCATTTTATCTTTTAAAACTGCTTTTTTATGTATATTCATTTCCTTGTTTGAATTGGGATTATAACTACTGCTTTTTTTTGTTGTTGTCCTTTTCTCTGTACAGCACTTTGAATTGCATCCGTGTATGAAAGGTGCTATATAAATAAACTTGCCTTGCCTAGTGTGAAGTTAGCCACTTAACTGTATATAAGCATGTCTTCACCCACAGTTGACGCATTGGCCCTTTGGTCTCGTCAGTTACAAAATGCATCATCACCTAATTGGACCTGTACTGTAGCGGCTTCAGCCCTTCAAAGTATGAAGTCTTTAGCTTTCTTCACAGCCCACACAATTTTTAAACTCCAGAACAAAATGGCCAAGATGCATCATCTCTCACAGGTTTGTCAAAATTTGACAACTTGCACAAGAGATACATTAACACACTATTATTATTAAATATTTTGATTTTCTATTTAAAATCGTCCATCCGATCTGAGTCACATCAAACTAGAACAGAGGTGTCAAATGCACATTTGTTATAGACCTCTTCACTTTCAAACTAAAAAGACCAGGGCATAATGCATTGTGTGGTGGTGTTCTTGAAGGGAATTAGCAATGTATAGATTTTCATTGAACATTTTACTTAGAGTGACGAGTGCACTTGATGGTGATGATGATGCACTAACTAACGCCGAGACAAAAGAGAAGCACACAGCTGAAACTATGGGAGAATAAATTCTCACCAGTAACCTCTCATCTGATGCATAACCCGCCTACATAATATCTACTTGCATAACTCAAACTGAACATACGAGTGCCTCTCTCTCTAAAAAGAAAACATTGCCAAAACTGCCAAACTTTTAGCAAATAATTTAGTCATAGTGCAGATCTAGATTTAAACATTAGCTAACACAAAAAAGACAGTAGCAAATATTTGTCAAAAACCCAAACTATAAAAAGTGAAATCTGGTCATTTTAAAAAGGTAAAAAAAAAAAAAAAAAGGGAGGCTCACTTTTTGTTCCCCTCTTGTTTTCACAAAAATGAAACCAATGCCTGCACTATGGCTACCTACAACTCTCCAGTCACCTCAGAAACTGTACCAGTCCTCACACTTTCACTTTAAAAAATGTGGAAGTTCACCATCAACTGTCACACCTCCAATTTAAAATAGAAACAGTTGCAAGACCAAAACATGAGAAGATTTAGCGCCAGCAGAAAGCTTCTATCTTATGCAGCAGTTAACACACTTTTGATTTATGATCCTCTATTGACAGCTTAAAAGACATTTTCATTTTCTCTTACATCCACACATAAGAAAGTCACAGCACTGCTGCACCTGGACTCAGCATCTGGCTTAAGACCAAAAGATTGACCTCAGATGTCCCACCCTTAACCTTAAACGCTTATTTTAAAACAAGTGTACCTACATAATATTTGAATATTTTCTCTCAAATCTGAAACTTGAAACCATTTCATAAAGTAAATAAACCCTGAAGATTCTCGTCTCTGAATAAAGGACCACATATGTAAGGCATGAATATTTTGGAATAAAGCCCTTAATTCATAATGTGTCCTTTTCAGTACCCGTTGTTGCGGCAGTCATCAATCCACTCCCTCATGACGGCGTGATACGTGTCCAGGTCAATGGAGACATCTTTGTGTTCTGGATCGAGCATGTTGCAAAGCTCCTCCAGCCCGCTGTCTTCTGAGCTGCGACTGGTGGTGTGCCGCAGGTAGTCCACAATGTGAGACACGTACACTTTACCTAGAAGACGACAGAGCCACTTAGAAAAATCTAATTTATGGATACCTTTGACCAGTTAGATAGGCGATGGTTAATATATTACAGGAAAAATTTATTTTGTTTGTTGTAATTCACTTCTGTAACGTATGCACTTCTCAATCTTTTTGTCTTTGTTGGGTTATAGGTGTAGGCAGCAAAACCAGTAAGCATAGTGAAACTAAGAATCACAGTTGACTTTTTATTGCAGTTGGTTTCACACATTTCTCAATGCTGACTTCACTTCCTCAGCCTTCAGTTATCACAAGAATAGTCTGAACCTGTAGTCTAGCTTTTTTTTCTCCATCTGACACAAATGCATTCATTTGCATGCGACCACATGTAGACACCTCACCTTAACAACACAAACAACAGAAGAGACTGCAAACTCAGATGCAACGAGATCCAGGGGTGAAAGGACAAAAATTATAAATTTTCTTCAAAAAATTGTAAATATCTTTTAAAAAATCTGGAAAATCGGGCAACAATTATAAAAAAAGAAAGAATTACCATCTCCCTCTATATTACTTTAAAGATTCCATATCCCATGCCTCTGCTGCACCAGATGGTTCACCCCAGAAGAGCATTACAAATGTTGCTAAAATACAGAGAGGATATTAAAAGATTTGTTGCCAATGCTAGGCACAAGAGGAAGACACAGACAAGACTGACACTGTGTGACAGAAACTTAACTTACATTCACACAGAAAAACACTGTCATGCTACACTTAAAGGGAAACTATATTGAGTCACTTTAAGAAATACATCCCTCAGTGCATGCTACATGCTTAGAAAGCTGTTTTTTCTTGGTGCAAAATTGGTTGTACTGTCGTCATAGTGACGTAGTTGGAGGCACCTAAGACCTACAGGATATTTCAGCTTGGATTTCTAGTCCGAGCCTGTGGGGAGCCAGGGGGCGTGTTCCCACACAAAAACAAAACATGTTCTCTTGTAAACTAGCTACACTTTCAAATGCAAAAATGACATCTCAAAATATGAGTGCAGATGTTATGGATGAGGATATATTTACAGGGGTGTTTTGGCTGACTTGGACATTCAGACGTATTTATTCTGGCCAGAGTACACAGATGAAGAAATGCAGAAGAGAGACAGAGGCTGTGTCAGCTGTGCAAGCGGATATGTCTGGCGAGGACCATCCGGAACCTGAGCCGTTTTCAAATTGCCCCAAATGGCAACAGAAACGGAATCTTGCTGCAATGTCAGTGTGGGCCATTTTGGTTGGATGCTGTTGCTGACACCAACCCCGGGAGCCTGTGTGTGAGTTACTATTCATAAACGTTTTACTCACTTGGACAGAGGTGTGCTGGAGACCTTCATGATCGCGGAGATAAACTGGAGAAGACAGCAGGGCCAAGGGGGCAGATGACATTTGAGTATTTTTGTCACCCAACACTATGTTTTGGTCGAGAAGGTAATGACTATAGGCTGGGCTGGTCCAACAGGCTGGGGCGATATAGAGGGACAGTCAGGAGAAAATGTGTAAACGTTAAGCCTCTTTTGAAGCCACTAAATAAACGGGTGTAGTCGGTTGGATGGTTGGATGCTGGTAACTGTTACACTGCAGCGCTAGCTCAGCAACTCAGTAGCTTTGTTGTTGTCGTTAGTGTGTGTGTGTGTGTGTGTGTGTTGCTGATATATCTAATAGACATGCCCTTACAGTAAAATGATAGCCACGTGTGAAAAAGAAATGGTCAAACTGCAGTAATTCATCGTTGTGTAACTTTGATTAGCAGCAGCTAACATGTTCAGAGGGGTTAGAAGCTTCGGCGCAATGCATCCCGGTACATGTAGGAACTGCTGGTATGGCTCAGCGAGGAGGACAACTCAGTTTTTTCAGCAAAACATAGCACTCACTGAGCAATGTATTTCTTCAAGTGACCCAATGTACCATCAACACTCAGTGGCCAGCCACATGGCAGGTGGTGTAGTTTCCCTTTAAGTTACAATTTCATCATCTGCCGTATTCAGATCGCTGGAAGACAGAAATGCATGACCCAGCCATTTGTGACACACATGTAACTGAATGTGTGTGTGTGTGTGTGTGTACCTCGGCGCTGTGTGTCACAGGCATGGAAGATGGTATCGAGCAGATTCTCTTCACAGATGAGACTGATTTCTGCCATATTCTCCTTCTTGTTGTCAGAGCCCACCGAGGATCCTGAGCATGAATATGCAACACACACACACACACACACACACACACCAAACACAGAGAGTATTGAGTTGCATCGCAAAGCAAGCACATGATACATTTTCCTTCAGGCACAGCAATTGTAATGGTATGATGACCAGACACTATCATTACAAAGTTGCATAAAGCAAGTTAATTTGGGGCTAAAGTAACCGGCCGCTGAGCTTCCATTAACCTTTGTTCTTCCCACTTTTAATGCTGGAATACAACCTCATTCCAGGATTGCTATGTGGTCATGTGATTAAACTAGTTTTAATTTAAGAACATGGAACATGTAAGCACAAAACTGAAATAAAGGTTTGAACTAGATTTTGACACAAGACACAACAGAACCCACCTTAACACCCTTATAAATTCTGTATGTAAAAACATAACAAAAACTAACTAAAAACAGGATGCACTTCTGGATAGTTAGTAAATAGTTTGCTTTGCCTGCTTGGTAATCCATAATTTCCTACTTTTATGACTTTCGTTTTAAGAACCAAGTTTGCTCCTCTAGAGGTAAACACACACTGGAATTTGGGAATTTCTTTATTTTTTTTAAAGCCTTTGTTCCTTATTGTTAGTTTGCAGTAAATGTCTTCTTCTTTGCATTTACTACCAGATACCCTGTTGTGAAACTCAAACTTGTGGTAATACAAGGTTTACTTGGAAGAAATAAAACATCCTCCCAAGATGCAAAACCTCAAGTCCACAACCTAAAAGCTCTGCAAAAGAAGGTAGCAAGAGGACCTTTGGTCAAGAATTAACTTTTACACTCAACCCATGTTGTGTTCGCTGCTACAACAACCTGACCATCCCGGCCGGCCAGCAGCCGCTCCTGCCTACCTCCGTCTCCCATGGACAGCCTTTTCACAACCAGAGCTGGGTAGGGCAGCTCACACTCTGTTGAGTTCTCCGTGTCCGCAGAGCAGAAGTTGAGTTTGTAAGAGAAGGTGCTGTGGTTTGGGGTGAAGGTACGAGACAGAGGTGGGCTCCTGCTTTGCCTCTCACTCTCGGGCTGCACCGGCTGGGGTCCTCGTGTGAATGTAAAGTAAGGGGAGTCTTTGGGTGGGCCTGTGGGTGTTGAACAATACTTCTGCCATGTCTTAACTTGTCTTAAATCACTCCCATCAGCACCTCTCCTCTTTCCCAGAGTGCTAGTGATAGTGTAAGTGACATTAGCTGGAGTGGAAGGGGTGGACAGGGGGACAGAGGGACCCAGGATGCTCCCCTGGGAAGCTGCAGCGCTTGGCATACCCATTCCTTTCCCTTTCCCTTTCCCCTTCACTCCCTCCTTCCCCCTCTCCCCCTCATCTCTGTGGAGGGCCCCTTTCTTCAGGATGGCTTCCAGGTTGTGTCTGACGCCACACTGCGGGCTGTCGTAACTGCTGGAGGAGAGTTTAGGAATTTGGAAAGGTGAGTTGGGCTCTCGTTCACCGCACCACTGAATGGTCTGCAGTTTGCGGCAGATGCTGTCCACGGGGTTGTGACGACGATTCGGCTGGGGCGTGAAATAGTCCATGCTGCTGATGGCAGGGCTGCAGTGCTGGCTTCCTGGCTTGAGGAGAGACTGAAGTCTGAGGAGAAAGAAGCAGACAATATTTAGTTTGTTTGCGTGTAAAGTACAATGAAGACAAAATGCCATAGAAATATAAAAACACTGAGAAAGCTATGCTTATTCTGTTGGTGCACCACAGAACATAACTCCATGATGTACTGGATAACTATAGGACTGTTTTCCCTTGTTGGACTAACTCCAAGGTAAGAGGCAGAAAATGAGCTGCAGTGTTGAAATACAATAAATGTCAGGCACACCGAATAATTGAGTATTTGAGATCAATATGGAGTAGCCCAATATGACAAATGACAGCTAAGAAATGAAACAAGCTATCCAATGGCAAACAGTTATTAGTTCCAAGATTCAGTGGCTATCGTAGGAGTTTGTGTGTCGAGAACTGTAAAACAAGCAGGGAGCAAGAAAAGAAAAGAAGATGGAAAGAAAAGAGGGATAGATGGGGTATCAAATTATAACCTATCCTACCTAATCACACAAGCAGCTTAATAAAAGGGTCCAAACACTCAATTATGATAGGAGAGTCCATAGAAGTTGCTGTACTTGCAAACCTGCCCACCAGGTTTCAGATTTTAAACAGTGGCTTCTAAATGTGGAACGATTAAAGCAAATGTGTTCAAATTCAATCAAAGCATCCCCTACTTAGGCTTCAGGTGTGCAAACGAGCTAATTAATTCAAGGGTTTGCTTACGAATGTTAAACACAACAGCATTTATATCAGCAAATATCTCTTATCATCCGATACAACTCCCTGCAGTTGAAATAAGAACATTAAATTGGATATTACAATTAATTTCATTACAGTTCATTCGCAGAATAAGATGCTCAAATTTATGTCCATACAAACAAATGCACCTGGCCACGAAATAAATAGAAAACTCCACCTTCGTGTTACTTTATCGAAAATAGCCTTTTTTTTTTGCTAGCAAGATATATGTTTTTAGTTACCTTGTAAAGCTTGTATGAGCAAATATCCACGACGAAATGTTTGGCCAAGTATTCCGGACGCACGCAGCACAGAGCACGCGCGCATGTAGCTTGACGCTCGGCGCTCGAGACAGAAAGAGTTAAAACGTCGGTGGGAGTTCTCCACTCCAAAAATGAGCCGGCACTCCCTCCCCGCGGCGTGAAGGCCACACAACACCCGCTGTAACAGCCGGCCGGGTATGGCAGCACGACAACTTCATACTTCTGGTGTCAGAAGTTTAAAAAAATGAACACGTAGAAATGATTTTGAGTTTGTCCCTGAGCATATTCCGTCCCTTTTTGTGTGTGTCTCATCTACAAGTACCCTGCTCCTCACCAAACTCACAAAGAAGGTTCCATATTGCACTTATATTCTGTAAAATAAAAACTATTTCCTAATTTCCTATTACGCTGGGGTAAAAGCAATTTCCCTTCTGGGATTAATAAAGTATTTCTGATTCTGATCTGATTGACATTGTGCCGCCGACGTACTTCGTCACTTAAAATATGAATTGGGTTAAATTGGATGTTTGGTGTCATGACAACACAATAATTGGGCTGGTTTCAACCTGAGCAACCAGTAAGCGGTTTAACGGGGAAGGTGGGAAGGTGCACGGCCGGTTTAATTTGCATGACAGCAGCGTTTGGGTCAGACGTCTCTCCTGCTCTTAAGGTAATTTATCCTAAAATACTGACTTCTTCATATTTTGGGGATAAATATATTGGTGACGCAGGTGGTGCTTTAATCTTGCAGTGAGGGTAAGTGCACTATAGTAATAGACTATATTAAAACAGCCAAATTACTGATGTTTGATGTGTCTGATGACACATAGACCTACTTAAAACTCCTATGTGGACGATTATTATAGTGTCACCTCTTAGCCTACTATGTATGTAAAGCCATATGTAGCTCGTGAATGCCAATGATACACAGTTCATACTTTCATTCAAAAAGCGCAATACAATGTAGCTTTTATTATACAATGTGATGGTAAACACAACAGCTGACATGCCGGTGCATAGGGCCTCTACACCAGTTCTATGTACTTTTTAAAATAGGGATACGTTTTCAGTATGTTGTCTTGAGGAAATATAATGTGAACTCAGATTGTTAATCAACAATGTGAGGTGAAGACTAGATATTCGGCAGGTCATAGAATGCACATTTGAAGTCTATTTTTATTGTTGTCAGTGAATTGATAAAAATGTTCAAATTGTTTTCAGGAAAGTGGCTACATTTCCACCACCCCAATGGCTGACAACAGTGTTCCAAGCTTTAAGGTATTGAAACAAGTTATCCAAGTGTGGTTTGTAGAATGTTGTGCTAATCATCAACAGATGCCAGTAAAGGCCACTGTCCAAATGCCATTATGATTTAAGAGCACCTACCCTCAGTAGCAGCTCCAGCTGCAGCATCTTGATGATTCCTTGGCTTCCTGACACTTAAAAATCCCCCCTGTTGCTCCACATAGAAGATATCCCACCACCACGTCTTGTCCTCATGTTGCCAAGAGCAGCACCAAAAGGCCTTGAGAGCCACAGTCATTCAGTAGTGTTCTTATTGTGACAACACACACATGAAAATCTTCTGTTACATGCAACCAGTGTCCACTCCCGTCCTCCTCTTCTTCCTCCTCGTGCAGCCTGCTCAGCAGAATCCACTTTCGCAGCTCACGCTAAGTAGCTGGAGCTTTGCTTGTTTTCTGACCCTGAACGCCTGAGTAGTAGACAGCAGACTCAGGTAGAGATTAGGGCGGACATGTGCAGTCACACACACACACACACACACACACACACACACAGGTGCACAACCACTAGAATGAGTGGTGGATGTGGTTTGGAGAATGTAGATAAATATTATCAGACTTTTTAAAAGGAAAAAAAAAACAATGAAACAATCAGTGCGTTAATATGTATGAGGGCATTTAATGCGACAAAGATAATCAGAGATTAATACAAAAGTACAAAAAAAAAAATTTGATTAATCTGACCATTTGGTATTACATGGTATTGTACTCTGGTCGCTTGCCACATTCCAGTACTGTAATCTGGGATTATGGAACAAGCAACCTTCTGCAGCAGGAAGGAGGGGATGATTAGCCAGTCTAATCCCTGCCAATTGAATTGATAATGAACTGAATGGCAGACCAGAGAGAGGTGTCTCTACAAAGAATGATCACAGTACTCAGTCTTGCAGAACAGCAGGAAAAGACAGCCTTGTTCTTGATAAATATGACACATATTTCTCCACCTACTGTTGCTGTAGCGCCATAAATGCAGTATGGGGACATAATGGACTCAGAGACTGGATGACTCAGATTCAAGCCTGTTTAATGCTAATATGATGATGATAGATACATAGATAGATAGATAGATAGAAAGATATCTGACCTTTGACCTCTAAATGTGGTAGTTAAGGAAGACAGCTTTGATCACATCACCCTGTGTTTGATTACAGTACCTTTTTGAATGTCTTAGTCTTGTTGTTGTTACAGTGTCACTGGTCTGGTATCTGGTTTTGCTGCAGTATGATCATTGAAAGGTGAACTGTTGCTCATGTTGCTCGTGCCAACCATTGAATTAGCCTGTGACACTGTTAGTGTTACAGCAGCCCCTGCTGGCCAAACACAGATTGGAAAACAATTGGAGTAACAGGTAACATGAGCAATGACAGTGGGATGTTATTCTCAAACCTACAATAAGTTATACTTTTTTGGCCCCTTGAGGGAAGCGGAAACAAGTTGTGAACACACCACTGACTCATCTCCTCAGTCAATTGTTCTGGCAAACATGTTAGCAAACGGTTGCTTACTTGCACATTCAGCAGTCATAAAGCAACAACATTCATTTGGATTCGTGTTTCTGGCCATCTAAGTCCAACATTAACATTCTTGTAGCTCTGTTTTGGTTTCCACCAACTCCTGAGAGAAATATTTGGCTCACTACAAGCGACCCACTTTCACATTGTATCACTGTTTTCACATTGTATCATTTGAAACATTATCATTCTATATATTAATATGGATGGATTAATAAGAATACAAATCTTAAACTAGGTGTTCTACCCAAATCATTCCTGGTTTAGCCTCATTATACAGGCTCTCGATCAATAGGCTTCACACTCATTTTAAAGAATGTTAAATCTCGTATTGTTGTCCAGAAGCCTTACTGAACTAAATACGGTCGTTATTATTCTGACAACTTCTAGCTGTCACAGCTCAGGTGTAGCCAAAAGGGACAGCTATGCCCCCAAACTCTAGAATATAACATGGCTGAAGCTGTTTTGAAATTTTGATTAATACTACCTATATCTTTCATATGTTATTATAAATAGATGTGAACACAGTGCTCCATAAATTAAAAGGTCAATACAGGCTGGATTCTTGCATAAAACAGCAGCATATTCGTTCTATAAATGTCACTTTTCTTTGCTGTTCTTTTATGTGTTTTTTAACCAGGCAGCTGACCTGGTCATCCAGCTGTCCTCCACTCCGAAAACCAAACCAGATCTGTTTGCCTTCGGGACCGTCTTCACTGACCACATGCTGACCATAGAGTGGAGTGCAACTGAGGGCTGGCAGGTTCCGCTCATCAAGGCCTTTGAGAACCTGTCACTCCACCCGGCCAGTTCGTCACTGCACTACGGTGTGCAGGTACACCGACCACAACGGATTCTAACTTTAGCCATACCTTTTATACCTTTCCTTACTTGAATGGATTTAATATGCGTTCTCATGTTACATTCTGGTAACATATTGTGTGGTTAGTGTTATTTCTCTACCAGAATTGTATTTATTTATTTATTCTTGGCAGCATTTAGACATTTATGGGCATGTAATTTCGTTTTATTTTATTCTCTCCTCTTCTCTCCCCTTCTCTCCCCTTCTCAGTTGTTTGAAGGGTTGAAGGCGTACCGTGGGGATGATGACCGACTGCGTCTCTTCAGACCGATGCTCAACATGAGCCGCATGTCCAACTCTGCTAAGAGAGCCTGTCTACCTGTAAGATGGATGTGAGGAATGAATGAATGGATGGACTGATGAAAGGATGAGTGACAGTGATGAACAAATTACTGCTTTTGGCCTTCAAACTCTTTTCTTGCCTTGTTTCCCACTCAACCTCCACCTTAACCTTCTCTCTCTCTGCCTCTCTCCCTCCTCCAGGTCTTTGATCAGTCAGAGTTGCTAGAGTGTATCAAGCGGCTGGTAGAGATTGACCAAGACTGGGTTCCTCACTCGGAGTCAGCAGGTCTGTACATCAGACCAACATTTATTGGCACTGAGGTGAGGAGCATCGCAAAGAGTTTGTGGAGGCAGAAGTTTATAAAAGAAAAGTAAATTAAACAAACACATTTCTGTGTTTCTGTGTCTGTGGTAGCCCAGTCTGGGTGTAAAGAAGCCTTCCCATGCCTTGCTGTACGTGATCCTGTGTCAAGCAGGCCCGTACTTTAACAATGAGGCTGAGGCCCTGTCCTTGTGGGCCGACCCAAAGTACACACGGGCCTGGAAAGGAGGAACTGGAGACTGCAAGATGGGAGGGTGGGTAGGCACATACTGTATGCATGTTTTGGTTTTATTCACTGATTATCAATTAATGCACTCAACTCCAAAATCTGGGTGCTGAATCCTTAAAGACAAGTGCAGAACAATCTTCAGTATTACACACCTCATGTCATCCATGTTATTTCTGATATGAAATTAGTGATGTTTAGTTTTAGACACTTTATCATTCAAATGCATGAACGATCAAGCTTTGAACAGTTGTGTCCCAATAAAAAAGACAAAATAATCACAAATTTAGTTCCTAGTCTTTCAGTCCTTTTTGGGGGCAATAGATACCATTATTTTCTAACTTTCAAACATACATGCAGGCAGCGCTGTAGATGCTAAAGTAATCGAGATTGCTTTGGATTTTTGAAGGAACTACGGATGTTCTTTGTCCGCCCAGTATGAAGCAATGGATTATGGGTGTCAGCAGGTGCTGTGGCTGTACGGCGAGGACCACCAGATCACTGAGGCAGGAACCATGAACATCTTCCTGCACTGGATCAATGAGGATGGAGGTTAGTCACACTCCCAGAACCCCACCTGGCCAATCGCAGGCTGTTTTGCTTGCTGTAGGGGAAGCGTAAATGTACGTGTAGAGTGTAGACTAGTTTTAGTCTTGAGACAAGAGGTCAAAGGTTGTTGGTTCAACTTCCATTTGCATCACAGATGCAAACAATGTTGATGCTCATTGTACGTTTGTGTAATGTGCTTTGGATATGCTACATTTTACAAAATTAACCTCAACTTGCAGAACAAAGTCACTATAACATAATACACAGTTTGGCTCGACAAACTTTATGTTTTGTTCCATTCATTCATTTATCTTATCTTTTTCAGAGGAGGAACTTGCAACTCCACCTCTGGACGGTATCATACTCCCAGGTGTAACCCGACAGAGCATACTGGAACTAACCAGAATTTGGGTGAGAGACACAAAACCACAAAGGTCAAATGTCTGAATAAATCCTTCAAATCAGGCATCACATTTCTGCTCTCCTCTGTTGCACAGGGTGAGTTTAAGGTGACAGAGCGCTACCTGACCATGTACCAGCTGTGCTCCGCTCTGAAGCAGCAGCATGTCAAAGAGATGTTTGGCTCCGGCACTGCCTGCATGATCTGCCCCATAGGACACATTGTTTACCAGGGAGAGGTAAGAGCGAACAGCAGAAAAACACATTATGGTGCATATCAAACTGGAGTGCAGTGTACATCAGAAAAACTACTTTTGGTTTCAAGAATTAAATACTTTTGTCAAAGATATTATTCCCCTTTGTACAGTAAATGGTGTAGTTAAGCCTTATTTTGAGAAAAGAAACAAACATATAATTGTAGACATTGCCTGAATTTAATCCTGTCTGATTTTACCATTGCCTATTTAAAGCCTTCTTAGTGAATCACTGTGACGTATCTCTCCAGTAAATATTATGCTACGGCTAGCAACAATTTAGCATAGCTTAACAAAAAGATAACTGGGTGGAAACTATCTATCTATCTATTAATCCCTTCTGGGATTAATAGATGGAAAGTTTCCAGTTTCTGATTCTGATTCTGATTCTGAAACTAGATTACTTGGCTCTGTTGAAAGGTGTCTCGGTGAGGTAGTCTAGCACAAAATCCCTCGTAAAACCACAACTTGACATTTATACACCTCGTTTTTTGTTGGATTAAATAAATGAGATGTAACGTGTTAATTATTGAGCTTATGAGGTGCTGGTATGCAGACTTTATTATCTTGAGATAGAGCCAGGCTGGCAGTTTGGACTCGTTTCCAGTCTTTACGCTAAGCTAAGCTAAGCTATCGGGCTGCTGGCTGTAGCCTTTTTTTCCCATTTTGCCCTTTAATTTTCTACCTCATGATAACTTAAAGGAAGTTGAAGTTTGTGTCTAGAGGCTCCTTTTATGCCGTCTTTATTTGATAACATTTTTCAGATCAAATAAGTACATTTTAATACAAAGTAGTTATGTGTGAATAGCTTTAAAACTTCTACAAGCTTAGTTCTTTGATGAATGAGGCTCACGGTCTCTTGTGACCACATGGACAGTTTTCTTCTTTAGCAGGTTGTCAGAACCCTGTGGCTTCTTGCTTTAATATCATAATATGTTTATTTAATATTCTCTGCGTTCTCCTAATTTATATTGTAACAAGTAGATTCACAGAGCCGATTCAATTATTAAAATTGTGGATCCTTGTGTGTCTTAGAACTTGCACATCCAGTGTCAGGATAAAAACTCACAGCTGTCTTCACGGATAGCAAAAGAACTCACAGATATACAGGTTGGTGGATGCGCGCACACACACACACACACACACACACAAATGCATGCACAAATCACATGCATACATTGGACAGATGTTTCCCCCAGCTAAGTAACAGCTGGTCTAGCATCTGTGTTCTTTACACTCCTGTCACCCTCTGGACTCTATTCTCATGTAGTAATATGTTACTTTGCATAAAGCAAAGTGATGTGATGTAGGAGAACAAGTTGGAAGAGCAGAATCCTTCAAAATAAAAGGTGGGAGTGTGAGTGGGAGTAGTACTTTAAGATGTTGTTTTATGAACAAAACCCCTACTGGTCCTTATTCATTATACACACGCTGCATGCATTATCTTGCCTGTAAGTAAATAATAAGTGAAATATCTAATTAGGTTATCAGTAATGACTTGGTAATATTGTACATGGCCTACAAACACACCACCTCTGCAGTTTATACAGCTCTGCAGGTTTAAACAGATTCATAATGTTCTTTGCTGAAGGCTTAATTTGTGTTAATGAGCGTATTATGTATCGCTGACTTTCTGTTATTGTGCTGTGTAATGAGCCTATTACAAGTAGGGGTATGAGCTCAACCTCATATGGTTTAGATCACTATCATACTAAAAAGGTTTTGGTACAGCGTGCACCAAATCTTCCCTTTGCAAAACTGCAGCCTTTGGTAAAGGTGTGTTTGTCTTCCGAGATCAAGTTTCCACCAAACTCAGTTGTGCGTGTTTAACAGATGATGTGGAAACTTGGAGTGCCTCTTTTGTTTACACACATGAAGTAAAAAGTGATTTGAAATATCCAACTCAACAAACAAGGGTGCTCTTTCCAGTCAGGGGTCACAACAAATGACAACAGTACAAAACGCGTTCCATTTTCCTTCATGTCACCGGCAAAATAAAAGATTAAACGAATAAATAAAATAGAAAATGAAATAGGGGAATTTATACAAAGGTACATAAATACAGAAGCAAATTAAAACAGAAAATTTTATTAATTAATTTATGCCTACATCTATTTTTATTATTATTTTTAGTGCATTTAATGACATGTTAATCTATTTATTGAGTCATTTATTCATTTATTTTTGATTATGGCAGTTTCGGTCCTCCAAACAGCACCAGAGCTTAAGCTAAAAGACTAAAATCCTTAGAGCAAGCATTATCAGTCCACCAAACTAAGCGTCCTTGCTTAGTTGTCTTGATGACAAGCTGATTATGAATAATAAACTTTGACTGGATTTGCGCTGGATGCCCTGCAAGCTTACACGTCTAAGAGCAGATAGTTCCTGATCTCCTAAACGTCCTCGAAACACTTTGATTAGTTGATTGTGGCTTATCTCTTCAACCGGTGACCTTTGTCCTCTTTTCTTTTGCTTTCTCTCTCTCTTTACTCTCTGTGCTGCATCTGTGTGTGTGTTGTTTTGTCTCTCTGGTTTGTCTCTCATGCCGATTAGCATATCTGCTCTCTCCATGTGCGTTATGAATGTGTTGACCACATCTTTGTATGCGATAACATCTTCCTTCGTCCACAGCGCTTCAGAGAGAGACACTCCTGATGGTGGAGTGTGGAGAGTTGGAGATAGGGGCAAGACAAACTCCTGAATTCTCTCATTAAGCTCGCTGTAATTGCACAAACCCAATTATTGCCTCAGCCTTTTGTGATCTTCAAAGCCAAGATGCTGCAAATGAAGCCTCGAACAAGTGGGAGATGAGGAGGAGGAGGAGGAGGAGGAGGAGGAAGAAGATTTGAGGGGGGGAGAATGGGCGGCAGTGAAGCTTAATGAACAATAAAATCGACAAAACGCTGCGCTCCTTCCGCTGCGCTGTTAAATCTGTTGACATTTCATTTGGAGGGAAGCAGTGCTGGTGTTATCCCCCCACACACACTGCTCCTCCCGCCCCTCTTGAAGACAACATTGTGCAACAAACAAACGAGTGGTCTGAGGCAGCAGATGAAAGATGGGTTTACTAAGTCGTCCTGCTGTTCCTCTTTCAAGTTAATTAGAAATCACATTCTTTTGTTTCCCCTTCGCAGGCGTTTATTTACTTTCTCACTTCGACCATTAGAACAAATTTGCAACATGAGACACAAATAATTGGATTTGTCTCCGCGGCTGTCACGGATTGGGGAACATTTTGTTTTGATTTTTATTATAGTTCCTTTTCTCTGTTGTGTTGTGTTCTGTTGGTGGCTGAGTTTGCAGATTTGCTCACGGATATTTGATTTCATGTTTTGATTTGTGTTTTCGCTCATAATTAAGCCGCGGCGAGCGAGAGAAGTTTAGTGCTTAGTGACGTGAGATTATCTTTGCAACCTTTTCATGACCTTTGTTCTCTTCCAGTGTGGACGCACAACCAGCGACTGGACCTTCCTGCTGTAGCAGCAGCAAAGAAGCCTGGAACACACACATGCACAATGACCAGTGTTTGTACAAGAAGGACACACCATTATGCAACAACCAAAGACATAATGTAAATGTACATTAATAGGAAACAATGGATGTACAATATTTGTAGTCTCACTGCAATATGCTGAAGAGTGGCTCTGCGGCGAGTGTCATGCCACTTTACTTCCTTTTTAAACTTAAAATAATGACAAACACACAACTGTCCAAAATAATTAGCAAAAGTGGGCTAATGTCTCATGCAATACTGCACAATAACTTACAGTAACACAGCCTCCGTAGCTCATTCTGCTGCTTCTCATCTCCTTTTCCAACCAACAACCAGGATATAGCTGTGGCTTTGATCAAACATATGTGAAAGGCTACAAACATATAAGTTACACATTTCATATCACTTGTGTAAGAGTTACAAAGCAGCTCCAAGGGGACTCATGTCTTCATGTGGGTATGCCAGGAAAACATGAATTTAAAAGCTGCACTCAAAGTTTTACAGTGAACTACAGGCGCTATACAGACAGTGTTTTGAGAGTGAAACGTTTTTAGCTTATACTGTCATATCGTAGCAGAGTTGTTTTGTCAAATCCCAAGTCCTCTCTTGTTGTGTTTAAATAACATACTTTATAATCTTTGGGCTCAGGGGAAGGTGTCAGGTATTTTCAAATTAAAAGTCTGCCGTTGAAGTTCAAGTGGAGTCTTAAGTCCACAGTTTTCAAATTTGTGACTGATGTCCAAGTCATGTGGCTCGAGTCCACCATTCTGTATCATAATCGTTCCACTTTCACTAAACGTGTTTATGCATGTTGCTTGTGTGAGTGCATGCTAATGTCTCTCTTTTTATTTTAAACATTTCAAATCTACAGCCAGGGCACTGCAGCCATTAGCATTAATTAAGTAACACACACTAGGAGTACTGGACAAATAGTATTCATCAGGTTACTATTCTCTTACTGTAAATAAAGCTCAAGAGACCCTGCACTTTTGCACTCATTTAAAAGGGACCCAAGCATTTAACATGAATTCTGTAATGTTTTATCACGACAAATATATGATGTCTTTTGTCCTGAACTCACAATATTATGTTCTAGATTGTCAATAAAATAATAATTTTTAACTAACATAGGGCATTTTTACTTTATGAGTTTTCTCAGGAGACCGAGAACCTTTTTAGGAACTAAACCTGCATTTTGGACAGAATTTGCAGTCTCAGATGCCAAAAGCAGTCCCCACTCCAAGTGCTTTGAAAGGTTCAGGAACTTCAGGGCCGAGACAGGCTCTGCAGAGATGCTTCAACGATCCTTAATGATGCTGAGGAGTGCAAGTGTTTTCCTGTCACCCTACACACACACACACACACACACACACACACACACACACACACACACACACACTCATAGAGAACCTGGAACAGAACCAAAGCCATCAGCATAATGGAGTCATAACAGAAAGCCATCAAACTGGAGAGCCCTTGGCTGTTTGGCTTTGCACACACACACACACACACACACACACACACACACACTCAACATAATTCAGGATACACTGTAGTAGTTTAAAAATGAAAACTCAGGGTGTAAGTTGTGTCCACTACTAAATTCATGCCTCATTAACTGGGATCTTGTCTGTATGTCTGCCTCTGTCTGTGTGCACAAAGGATGCACATACTGTATGTGTGAATGTGTATGATGTGTGTGTGTGTGTGTGTGTGTGTGTGTGTGTGTGTGTGCAAGGGGGTGCCCAATGGCGTGCTGGATGATTTTTGGCTCTTTGTGAAGACAGCTCATTTTGGCGGCAGCTCCATCCTTGTGTGCAGTGGCACAGCTGGTGTAGAGCCCAGTGAGTGCGCGCAAACTCACACACACACACACACACACACACACTCACACGCACATGCACACACTTCAAAATGCCAAACATCATCTAGCCCACTTGATCTAGGCCACTGGTGAAATGACCACAACATGTATCTCAGTGTTTAGCACACCAGATGCCTTTCCTTTCTATTGTTTGCTTCCACTTGCAATGGAATGCAACAGTTTGCAAAAACAGTTTGTTCAATAATCATTAGCTATAAATTAGTTTCTCAAGCTCCTCACTCAACCGCAGGGATCATTCAAATAACATCTAATCCAATCCAAATGACATCCAGACAGGTGTGGACAACATTGCGTGATTGTTTGAGGGCATGTTGGATGATAGCTTCACTGAAACCATTCCAGGAACACTAAACAGAAACTGTGAGTTGTTATTTCTTTGATATTTACTTTGAGTTGACAGGTGTTGAATAGACAGCTGCTTGTCCACTCAAAAAGCTGACACGCCTCTGAGGCTATAATTCATAACTATGTGAAAGTGTTAAAGGAACTCTGATGGTGAGAAGTGATGGAAACACTGGCTCTGTACTCATCTAAGACAGTCAGAGAGGTTAGACTCTGATCCATCTTTGGTACATTTGCCAGAAGGTTGGATGTGATGGCAGTGATATTATATTGCATTGAACTCTATGGTATTGTTACAGAGGTACAGCACACTTAAACATGTCTTTTATGCTGTAAACTAAATGATATGACGATGAAACGCATCAATGCTGGTGTAAATGTTGACATTTCTTACCAAATGTATAAAGATCTGCATTTCATGGGTTGAAAATGGCTCAAAACCTTCAAGGCCAATGCTGACATAGAGTGAACCATTTGGTCATTTATATTATGCCCTCAGGTGTCTTAAAAAGATGAGATTTGGTATTGGTTTACATTCAACTGTGCAGGTGTATCTAATAAACTGGAAGCTCATTATAAGTAGCATTATGTAGATTATTTTATCAAATTAAAAATAAAAACAAAACTGATCATTACATCTGATTAATACATGACAGTAAATTCACAAATGATGAGTCAAGAGAAATAAAATAAATACAACTATTGTATTTTCCCCTTAATCCTTTATGGTCCTTTGATAGTAAATGGACAGTTGTGTTGGATTTCTTGGCTCCATTTTGCTGAATATGCCATTACATGGTGGATTATTGTATGTTTCAAGGTTGTTTTGTAAGTTCCACCCCTCATACATATACAGACAAACATACATACATATATCTCAGTTCAATGTACTGAGCCTTATTGGCATAACAGTTCAGTATATGTTGCCAAAGTATCTCTCTCTCCATTTCTCTCAGCTCCTAGTGTTTTCCCCTCCAGCTCCTCCATCTCTTTTATTCTGCCTCCACCTCTTCCTCCCAAACAGAGAGCAAGGACCCCGGCAGGCCGTTCCCATTCAGCCTGGAGACGCCGATGATGTTTTAATTGTCACTTCTTGTTAAGGCGGCCGTGACATTCACGCGGGGACAGAGGGGAGGCGGTTGGCGTAATCAGAGGAAATGGAGAGAATGAGAGAGAGAGGGAGAAAGAGGGAGAAAGCGAGAGAGAAAGATGGCACCCATTCAGCTAATAAGAGTGGTATTTGTCTCTGAGCATTGCGCCTCCTTCTCCCCCTTCCCTTCTCTCTCACCCCGCCGGGGCATGATCTGATTTGACAAGCGCAACGCTGTCATCTTGAGTTTATCCAATTTGAAATTCTAATTAATGAACTCGGCGCCACTTTGTGTTTTTGTTGTTGCGTTCCTCCTCTTCTTCTTCTTCCTTCTCAGGCCAGTTTTGTCTTCTATTTGTCTTTTCTTTACCCTTCCTCCTTCCCTCACTCCTCCAGTCTTCTTCGGACTGCAGAGGCCACTGGTCGCTCTGGGTGAGATAGTGGTCTCACACCATAGCAGATGATATCAGTGGCTTTGGGTCACCCAATTAGAATTAAACTGTGTGTGTGTGTTTGTGTGTGTACGTGTATGTGTGTGTCTACTTTTCTCTGTTCTGTTTGTCTCAGAATCCTAATGAGGAAGCAAAGAGGGGAGCAATGATGCTGAAGGGCAGAGGAGTGGTCAGTCTGTCTTTAAAGAACTTCACACTTGAAACTCAGAACTCAAGCTCCATCCTAATGTTTTTTAACACTTGGCACCGTCCAAATCAACACGCCACAGTATAACCTTGTAGCACAATGAACATCAATGGTCAACTTCAGGTTCTGACGCAGGTAAAATCAAAGAGCAAAAGCTTCTTTCTAGAGATGGAGATGTATGGAGCTAAATTAAGGTCATAAGTTTTGTTCATTCGAAAAAAAAATCTGAATCTGAAAGTTCAAGTTTTGATGTTGAAGTCTGAAAAATTTAGTGATGTATTCAAAATAAAAATAAGT
>JAVQJD010103965.1:0-34318 GCA_036023655.1 Nannoperca australis | reverse complement strand
GAGAGGCTTCCGTCGGGCCACTCTGCCATAAAGCCCCGACTGGTGGAGGGCTGCAGTGATAGTTGACTTTGTGGAACTTTCTCCCATCTCCCTACTGCATCTCTGGAGCTCAGCCACAGTAATCTTTGGGTTCTTCTTTACCTCTCACACCAAGGCTCTTCTCCCATGATTGCTCAGTTTGTCTGGACGGCCAGGTCAAGGAAGAGTTCTGGTCATTCCAAACTTCTTCCATTTAAGGATGACTGTGCTTTTAGGAACCTTGAGTGCTGCAGAAATCCTTTTGTAACCGTGGCCAGATCTGTGCCTTGCCACAATTCTGTCTCTGAGCTCCTTGGGCAGTTCCTTCGACCTCATGATTCTCCTTTGCTCTGACATGCACTGTGAGCTGTAAGGTCTTATATAGACAGGTGTGTGCCTTTCCTAATCAAATCCAATCAGTTTAATTAAACACAGCTGGACTACAATGAAGGAATAGAACCATGTCAAGGAGGATCAGAAGAAATGGACAGCATGAGAGTTAAATATGAGTGTCACAGCAAAGGGTCTGAATACTTATGACCATGTGATATTTCAGTTTTTCTTTTTTGATAAATTTGCCAACATTTCTACATTTCAAGATGGGGTGCTGAGTGACATTAATGAGAAATAAAATGAACTTTAACTGCAATAAAACAAAGAGTGAAAAATGTAAAGGGGTCTGAATACTTTCCGTACCCACTGTATAATGGTTGTGTCTTCTGTGATCAACTGATTCTTAGTGTGTTATCAAAGTTTTATAAATACAGTTTCACAATGAAAAGATCACACACATCAGGCTGTTTTTGTCACAGTGCTGATTGCTTTACTGCTTATTCACGTCTGACTCAGTGAACCCTGCAACCCAGAAGACAAGTTTCTCACTTTTTAGTTCTTATTGTGGACTATATGTAACACACTGTGCCTGAATTCTGAATGCATGGAGGATGTAGTTTGAGTATGGATATATATATATATGTATACTTGTGTGTAGATATATATGTGTGTGTGTGTGTGTGTGTGTGTGTGTGTGTGTGTGTGTGTGTGTGTGTATTAGGCCTGTGCATAAATAACATTTTGTAGAGAAATGATTATTTCCCACACAATATTTTTGAATGATACATTGATGCTTGGATCTACTGTATTGTTCTTATCATGACTATATTCATGTTTTATATCTGGACAGTTTATTATCTCCCTTAAAAACATGATTTGTGAAGGTTTTTTCTTTTTTGGGGGGGTGGGAGTGGTGTCTCTAAAATATTGACAATTTGCTATTTTTGCCATGCATTTCTCTTTTTTTGTATGTTCATCATCAGCACCATGATTCATGCGTACAGTTTGGCTGTTACTGATATATGAGTCATGCATGCAGGTGACTTTAATATAGATACCAGCATGCAGGCTGTTCTTGACTTCACCATGGAAGCAAGGTGGCACAAGATCATAAACTTCCCTCAAAGATCAGAAAAACTGAATAATTGCCATTATTCATGTCTCTGTAATGCAGTCAGCAAACAGATAAGTCAAAAAAAAAATCTTATTTTAGATTAACCAAAAAAATGTAAGCCAATTGACAATGAAGAACAACCAGAGGCGTCCTCTACCGCAAAGGTTAGCTTGAAGACAACAGACACTAATGTTATATCCCCCACCAACTAAAAAAGAGTTCACACACTGTGTGCATGTACGTCTGTAGGACATGGACAATCTAATATGAGTTTAATAAATGTATTTGTGTGTGTGTGTGTGTGTGTGTGTGTGTGTGTGTGTGTGTGTGTGTGTGTGTGTGTGTGTGTGTGTGTGTGTGTGTGTGTGTGTGCTCAGAACTGAGGCACAAATATAATTGAGTATATTTGGTAAAAGTAGCAGCTGATAGTCTTACAGTATCCTAATATGAAAACGTTTATTCAAAGTTCAAACACAAATTCATGATGGTGATGGGGACATAATGCATGTGCAGCACTATTTGTTTGTGTACTCAATGTTCCCCCAACCCAAACCCTCCATTACCCACTGCACACACACAAGTGTGCTTCGCTGTGAGTGTACTGAATTATTCTCCAAGTCTTTGATCCAAACTAGAGGGATAAAAATATATTTGTGAGGAATTTTAAGTGTTTAAAGGAGGGACCCGTTGGTAAACTTCCTATCAAGACGAGCCAATAAGGGTAGCTAATTTGAGAGTGCTAATTGGGTTGTTTGGTGAATTCTAGGGATTTTGAGGCACATTTAGCTCTTTAAGCATTCTATGCTAAAACAGATCTGCTCTGAATGTCGACTGTTAAAGTACACTGCCATGTTGTAGGATTAACCCTCACGTCCACCTCTCATCCTCAGGAGGATCTAGGACATTCTCTTCCTCTTCTTCTATCCCTCTTCTTTGCATCCTGCTGTCATCCCTCCATCCATCCCTCCCTTACACATTCTTCCACCCGCCTCCTCGTCTCCGCACGATCTGTTTTTTAATGACACAGTCAGGAACTAAAAGTGAGAAAGAGCCTGGCTCCCGACAGGAAACAGCTGGGAGGAACACGAGACAAAGGTTTAGGACACCCCGCATCACCCTCCCCACCTCCTCCCCTTACCTGGCTTTGCAGAAAGATGAGCAGCAGAAACTGTACAGCACTAACACCTGGACTGACAGCCGCCCATCACTTAAGTTTACGTAGTCTGTGTGTGTGTGTGTGTGTGTGTGTGTGTGTGTGTGTGCTGTTTCAACAGTAAGTTTTTAAGATGCTAAACAGGCAGATATAGCGACACCACATTCACATCAATACATTCCACATAATGTGCACCAAATTATAAAATGGTGGAGTTGATGGAGTTCCAATATTTCTTTGGAGGGGCCACTTTGGGGCAACACAAATGAGCTGTAAACACACCATTGACATATTATCACCTTATAGCCTTGACATGGAGAACATGTTTGCAAACTGTTAGTCTTCTCCCTCAGACAGAACAATGGACCACCATGTTGACAAAACCCATTTGCTGGTTCATTTCAAAACATTATATGCGTATTTTACGTATCACAGTTAAACCCACCATAACTTATTATTTGGCCATTTGGAGGCAACAAATAGGCAACTTGTTAGCTAACAGTTGCCCATTTTAACATCCGGCACACACAGAGCAGCATGATGTTCCCATTAGAATTTGTGTCCACCTGTCCACTAAGTTCAGTAGTCAATTATGTTGCATGGATTTTCTACCTAGTCGTGATATTACTACCATACTATTGATTATATTTATTTTGTGTTCTTTGTTTTTGAGGTTCTACTGTCTATATCTGTATCTATGTGTGTGCATGTGTATGAAATAAATCATTAATCATTGTGTTTCGACAGGCTAACACACTAATAACCATTCCAATAGGACTTAAATCCATCCCCTTTCTGCTGATACTGCGCAGAGGCTTGGATGTAGACTAAATGCTTCTGTGTGTGTGCGTTGACGTCTAGCTGTCAAATGTATAAACAGGTAAAAGTGAAACCAACTTCACAGCTTGTTAACAGTTGTCTCTGCCTTTTTCTCACCTTCTCTGTGTGTGTGTGTGTGTGTGTGTGTGTGTGTGCTTATCAGTAAATTGTATCATTTGTGTGTTTTCACAGCCATTCTTGCTATGGAATGATACATGCAATTATTAGCTATTAATTGGTAATTAAATGAATTATTTATCTAGCAAGCTGGCGGTCCGGAAGCAAAATTTATAAAATATTACAGTGAGCATCCAACACTTTAAAGGTGTAACCTTTGGGTAAACACTTATTATTAGTCATATTCTAATAGTTTCTTACCATTTAATACGACATTTGTAATACTTCTACTATTGGATTTCTTTATCCTGTTTATTTCTGTATAAACAAAGTAGTATATAAGTGTTTGGGGCTGTGAAGAGAATTATTTAAAAATGTGCTGCTGACTCCTCAAGTTCCCTCTCAAAGAGTTTCCATGAAAAAGAATTTGACTCTTTTTCTTTTCAAAGACGTTCAGCCAACCTTTCCAGCTCCCCTCCTCGTGTACAACCTGTGGACGACTCCTTCATTATGAACTAATCACTTCACTGCAGATAACTATGAATTAAAGTCTTAATTAAAGAATTAAAGTGACACATTTTTATTACCTCCTTTGTTTGTTTTTTTACTCCATTTGCTTGTTAAAGACTCCAATCACTTTCCATCATTTACCTCCAGGGTTGTCCTGGATAATAATGAGTCCCTATTAAATTAAGTACACTAACAGGATACTTTCCTACTTTCTACATTTATTTGTTACCTAAATGTCTCTCTACCTCCTGTCGGACCTGTAGACATAATTGATATCATTTCAATCTCTTCTTCCCGTCCTCCTGTGCAGGAATCTCAAAAATTTCCATGGTTTTTCTACAATTCTGCTCTGCCAGGGAAACGTTGAAAATTACAGAGCTGGATTTTTTTGCTCCACTGATCACTCAGACTTTATTGCTATATGGCTTTACAATGTGCTTTAATTAGATCATACTTATATGTACGGACTGTGTCTCGCAGATCTGTGTGTGTGAGTAGCTTCGCCTCTTGGGTCAAACATACTGTTCTGCTTGTAAGAACTGATGTGACCTTCCGACATGCTAAAGATAAACCCCTTGAAATTGTGCACCAGCCAATCAACTTACAACTAGTTACCGACAGCTCTGTGCATGCAATGTCTGCTAGGACCTTTTAGTACATTTATAGAGCCTAAAGACACGATGTACATGATTCTGTGCTCTTTCATTTAGGTCACATTATTTTTTAGGTTGGAAAACAAAACGCTCAGTCATCACCTCTACGAAAACAATATATTTGGTCCAGAAGACACAGAAGGAAAACACACAAAACTTTCACTTTCAGCTTTTTTATTAGAGTATATGTAAAGAACTGTTGAACAAAATTCATTTATTTCTGGCTGTTTTAACCTGCATGGACTACAATTACAGCTATTTTGACATCAGTTTTGCAACAACCTTTTAAGTTCATTTCAAACAATATAGAAACTGGAGATTTCCAACTCAGTCAGGAAATTTGGGTTTTTGTGGGGCACCAATGTGATGGTGTTGTGTGATCAAATATGTGCTCAGTTCCTCAACTGATTCCTTACATTTGTGCACTGTGTGACAAGTAAACGCGGAAGACATCCAAGAGCCTCTCTCACAGTATAATCTAAAACTGCTCATAAAAGGATGTTAAAAAACACATTTGATAACTGAAATGATTGTGCCAAATTCATTCACCAACACAAGAGTGACGATGTCATCAGCCTCCTGTGTATGTTGTTTTAGATTAGGATGAATATTCACTATATAGCATCTGGAAAATGATGTCAATATTTTATGCTGGTAGACTTAAGGTTAAGCTACGGCATTGCTTTGGGGCTGCTAAATACTTCACTAACCTCCTCTGGCTGCCACTTGGGTCTGAGCAGGTAGCATACAGTGGAATTTTAGAGCAGTGAGGGTGAACACAGTAAAGTTGAGAGAAGCTACAGAGTAAGGCGCTAATTGTCTGTGGAATCTTTCTTACTACAGATCCCTTTCACTTACAAGTAGTCATGTGATCCAATCTTAGTATAAATAAAATAAATATTGATTTAAAGACAAAGTTTAAATTAACACTGGTAACAACATTAGCAACATACCTGAGAATCTGCAATATTAGATATTTTACTGTAACACATGACTCGAGCATGTCTTGAAGCAGCTTGTCCATAAGAACCATTTTGAAAACTATTTTCTAACATGTACTACAAGAATATACAGAAAAAAGATATGTATTTTAAGTGCTGCTGTTAAGGTTATGGCTTTGCTGTTTGTATATGCCTAAATTCTTTTACAGCATATGTCTAAAATAAATAAATAAAAGAAGACTGCTTACTCTAAGCTCACACGCTGCAGCTTGAAAATACCACATAGTGAAAATACTGTTGAATAGTTATGAGTTAAGTCTCTTTGGTGTGCTGCTGAAATGAGAGATGTGTTTTTTTCATCAGAGATACATTGGAACAAAGGCTAAGCGTGTGTGTGTGTGTGTGTGTGTGTGTGTGTGTGTGTGTATACGTGCATTTGTGTTTGTGACGCTCCGAAGATCCGATCAGAGTTGGAGGTTGAAACCAGCGAATGATGAGGTGGCGCTTTTCCTCCCTTTCTTCCTTTTTTCTGCCTCTCTTTCTTCCTGAAAGACAGATTGCATTCCATCCTCTTCCCTGTAAAAAAAAAAAAAAAAAAAAGGAACAGGCAGACACATGGATAATGTGAAGGTATCGGTGTGTGGGTGTGTGTGTGTGTGAGAGAGAGAGAGAGAGAGAGAGAGCAGAGTGAATTAGAGGCTTGCTTGGCGAGCTTCAGACTGTGCAACGTGTCTGCTGCTGGTGGATCAGATGGCAGAAAGCTGCTGCTTTGCATCTCCCTGCAGCTCTTCTGCTCCATAATGTCTGCTTTCTGCTTAATTACAGCTCACCTGCAGTCCGGCCGGCGCTGTCACTGCCTTCTAAGGGGGGAGGGGGGCAGAGAATATAAACCTTTATTTGGACTGGGGGGGAATGCAGCCGCTAAAAAGGGCTTTTATTATTTAGAGCCAATAACAATCATAATGTCTGCAAACCCCACAATTTAGGCAGTTTTAGACGACTGCAGCCACTCGCTCAAAAAATGCAAACATCTGGTTCACTCGTAAGAAACTGTGAATCTTTTTTATAATCATCTGTCTATCTAGGAGGAGCAACACCTATCACAGTGCACCTGATGTTCAAATTCTTAAACATTTCAATCAAATCTGTTTAAACAGGAGGATGATTCTAATGTATATCGGGTCAGAAACGTTTGGAACCTTTTTACACAACACTTTAACTTTAACACCATAAACATGATCTTTTTTTAGCCTGAGTTTGCAGGTAAACTTCAGTTTGTTGTCACCAAGTTCCAAGTAACACATTTCCTTTAATTAAGCCTCTGCACCAACTGGAATACTTCCAACACAAGCATAAGGTCAACTTGAAGGCCAAATAATTTCTTTTTTTCTGCTTGAGGCTAGCAGCTCCATTAGCTGCTACTAGCATAACATAACGAATCTCTGATCGGACTGTCAACCTGCAACATTGACTGAAAGTCACTTGGTTCCAAAGCCATGAATGCAAACCCACTCTGGGTCAGGTCACATGACCAGTTCATTTAGTTTAAAGGTTTGTGGCAGATGGTCCATGGACTGTCAGACAAAAATTAAAGGGGTACTCCAGCAATTTAGTATTACACTTTAATTAAGTTGGATGACTCACAAAAGACATATTTAAAAAAAAATTGTTTAAATTGAAGCAGCAGAGGCCGAGTAATCATGACTTTCAGTTTCTAGTATGGACAAAGCTCCAAAAATGCTGGATCCTACAATTCCCATCAAGCAACTTAACAGCATCTTTTCATTAGACCCTCTCTGCCTTGCTAATGCTTGCATCTTTCTAACTCCACACACCCAGTCTGTGATCCGGTTTGTTTAGATAGAAAGTAAAGCTAATATAAAAACTAACAGTATGAAAAGCTGATCAAGCTGCTCTACAAACTTTTTATGTACACAGGCCACAGGTATACAGCAATCTGACAATCGACTAGATGGTGAACATTATCAGCTAAAGAGACAAAAACAAGCTAAAAGGAGAGTAAACACTGGACTTACAATCGCCAGGTGGCCCAAAACACAACAAATTATTGTTAATGTTGCTCCATAAATGCTGGATGTGTAAATTGGCAACTGTTAGCTAACAAGTTCGCCATATACACTTACAAGGTGATGATATGTGAATGTTTCTGCTGCCCCCAAGTGGCCAACAAATCAGTTATTGTAGGTTTAAATTTGTTTCAATATAAAATAAATGTTTTGTTGTTGGTTTATGAAATTAACCAATAAATAGGTTTTGTCAAAATGGTGTCCATTTTTCTGTCTGAAACCCTACAAACAACTTCGTATTAAAACTATCTCTAGTTTTCGAGTTTGTAACATGAAACAAGACCATTTAAAGCCGTGTGGACAATGCAAACAATGACATCAAACTTTCACACTGATCACAACTGAGTTAGCAAAAGGAACAAAAATACAAGCTAAGCTAAACCTACAAACCAAACGCGCCTTAGCCTGAAGCCATGTTGAGCATATGTCAACAGTCTGACAGCTAAAACTATAAAAAAACTTTTGAAAGCAACTATAATAACTCTACAACCTGACCATAGCTTAAACCAAAACTACAGCATGAACAGGATGAAAACTGTAATGTTCTGAATTCAGAATGTTTGAACACCAGAATGTGAATTAAACATTAACTAGTGCTACAACTGCTCTGAAAACCTAAAACTGAAGCCAGACTACCAGAGGCTGTGTTAAACACAACTGAAATCAAAGTGAATCAGGAAGTAAACCTTAACCCGAATTAAAATGTGGATGAAACCCGTGGCTGCTGAAGGAGGAGATCCTCCTCCGACCCTCCGATGCTCTTCAGGATCAGGTTTCCTTCTGCTCAGCCCCCCCTTCCTCCTCAGATCCAAACTCCAACCCTTCTGCTGTGGAATTATGGAAGGAGGGACCTGCTGACTTTTCTTCTTATTTTTTCTCTTTTCTTCAGTTTTTTTCCCTTTCTTTGAAGGAGGGGTCCATTCTTGTCCTCCTTAAACGTGAGCAGCAGCAGCTGGGTAATGAGGGTGCGTCCCCAATCGGTCCAGTCCCCAGCACCTCCCAGTTCTTCAGGCTCCCATATAAAAACCCTGGTGGAAAGTGAGTGTAGGCAGTCGGGAGTTTTCTGCTGGGGTCAGGAGGACTGTGAACAGACAAGCGGACCCTGCCCCAAACACCCGTGTATGAGTGGAGTGTAGCAGAAAGAGAAAACATCCCCAACTTTTTTCCTCTCTTGCCTCAAAGAGTCTACATGTCTAGTGGCATCTAGACATGTTCAGCTTTGTGGATTTGCGGCTGGCGCTGCTGCTCAGTGCAGCGGTGCTCCTGGTTAGAGCGCAGGGCGAGGACGACCGTAAGTTTCATCACTGTTTACTGGAGCTTCTCATCCCCCTTTTTTTGTTTTTTGTTGTCTTTGGTTTTTACTGTTTTTTGAAAGCGGATATTCTCTACGTGGGTGGACGGTTGCTGAGATCTTAGACAGAGAAGAAAAGGAAGGATAAAGTTTGAACTAGAAATAAGAACATGGATGTGTGCTGCTCCTTTGTCTTCACATAGTTAGATAGATAGATAAGTAGATAGATTGTGCAGCTTGTGGTTTACACAGTACAGGGTGTACGTAATGCATTGGGCATCTCAAGAAGGCCTCTCTCTCCCCCTCCCCTTGTATATATCTATACACCCCCCCTTCCTCCTCTCGCATGCATGCAGAGCGAGTTGCTGCAGGTCTTTCAGACTTTTCCTCCAGGCGAGGGTTTTTACCGGGGATTAGCAGAAATGCGTGTTTTATCCCATTTAAACGCCCCCCCTCCCAAAAAAAAAAAGCTGGAGTATTGTCAAAGAAAAATCAGCTTTCTTTTTCATGACTTGAAAAGCCTGATTCTCCCGTGGCATATTATCAATTTGACACCCTTAACTACGCTGCCGGCTATCCCAAAGGTTGATCTTAGCCAGAAAAGGTGGTAAACTACAGTTTTGGATGAAAGACTGGAGGAGGAAAATGGCCTTTGCACGTCATCAGCGGTGAAGATCCCACTGGTTTACAGCAGACATTAGGCAGATAGGGAAAGCTTTCCACGGGCCGGACTGATGTGGCAGAGTAATTCTCTGCCTGCCTGAAACCATGGGTTGAGTTGGCCAGGTGAGCGAGAGAGAGAGAGAGAGTCACATATGGAGAAAACAGAGATGGAGTAGGAGGTGAGCAGGCGTAGTTTTGTCTGCTGGAAACATTTGACCTCCACAGCCTGAGCAAGTTTCCTCTTTACGCTCTGTAACAGAGTTCACAAGAGCTCAGACACAGGCCTCTGTGGTGGTGTGACACAAACCTTTTGCTCCTGTAAGAAGACAAAGAAAGTCAGCTCATCTCTGGAAACAAGAACCAAGGAGCTGAAATTCAATTTTTCCAGATGTTCCTCTTGTCTGGAAAGGACCCAGTTGTCTGCCTGCAGATGCGGTTTGACCCTCTGAACGGTCTCACAGCGCCACCCAGAGGGTGCGCACCTTCAGACACATCTGGCCGCCACGTCCCCCCACACCGCCTCCTTTTTTTCTCCCCCTCCTCCTCCTCCTCTTCTTTCCACTCTGTCTCTTTTTTTCGTTTTTGGTTTCCTCTAATTACAAACACATGCGGACGGTGTTTCCACCAGCTGCTGCCAAGCCGACGGTCTGCAGCACTGCTGCTTTCCCTTGTGAGCTCTGCACTTTGGCACGCTGGCACATGTAGAAGCCCTAAAAGGAGCCCCGGTTTGGGTTTAGTTTTGCTGTGGAATCCGCAGCAGTGAAGCAGCTCAGGAAGGAAAATGTGACTTTGAGTTAGAGCAGAGGAACGATCAGCAGCTTTTACTGTTGTTAAAGGGAAATGAAGTCACTGGGAGACGCGTTTGCTCCGTGCGTAAAGAATGAGGTGACTTGCACACAGACGCAGCACGCTGGTGTCCTCTCTATCACCTCAGCCTGTCCTTTTCCCGGCCACCAGTTCCTGTCCAGATCTTTTCCAACACTCCGGCTTGATGTTGTTAGGATGTTTGTTTCCTGTATAGGCCTGTATAGATCACAGCTGGTGCGAAAAATATAAAAACGATACATGATTATTATTACTATTATTATTGTAGTTATTATTGTTGTTGTTATTGTTATTATTATTATTATACTTAACTTTTTGGTAATGCGATACGGGTATTTAAGAAAATAATTTCACTACTGAAATGAAAAGCTTTACATTGATATATTAGGGTATTTTAATGTTGTAAAAGCTGTTTATATCAACATTTGCTTTATATAAGCATGTATAAACTCTTCAGCATTCTTTTTTTTTGTTTCATGTTGATTTGCTTACATTTGGACCATCTTGCATTTCTGTGCGTGTGCGCGTGTGTTCGGGTGTCTGACCTGTCTGTCTCTCTCAGGCACGGGCGGAAGCTGCACCCTGGACGGTCAGTTGTTCGCGGACCGGGACGTGTGGAAGCCGGAGCCATGCCAGATCTGCGTGTGCGACAGCGGCACGGTGATGTGCGACGAGGTCATCTGCGAAGACACGACAGACTGCCCCAACCCCGTCATCCCCCACGACGAGTGCTGCCCCATCTGCCCCGACGACGGTAGGCCGCTCTGTCTGTCTCTTTATCCCTCCTTTCCTCTGTTTTCTGCCCCCCGCAGATTTTTTGCCTTTCTCCAGTATTTTATTTGATCACAAATGTCGACTGCATATTCCTGTTTTCTTTTTCCCCTCATTTTTTAACACTTCCGGTCCTGCACATCCGTCTTTCACACCTTCCCTCACTTCTTTTACATTTGGTTAGCCCCAGCATCACTAAACACATTATTACCCACACATTACCCCCCCCACACACACACACACACACACACACACGCACACACAGCAGATACAAATGCTCCTTCTGCTGAGTTCAGGATTTCAGGATTATTTTGATTTCATGCTCTCCTATATATATATTTTGTTGTTGTTGTTTTGGTGTGTGTTTTCCTTCATAATCCAATGTTACGTCTCTGTCTGTGTCTCCATCGCTGCAGGCTTCCAGGAGCCGCAGGTTGAGGTAAATAATGATTATTTCATTGATCATCAATCATTCAAATGATTGTTATAAATTATTTGCATCAAATCAATCACTGTTATTGAAAGCCCTTCATATACAATGTTGTGTCATGATCATCATGACACAAACAATATTACTCACTGAAACAAATAGACTAATTGGTTTGATGTGTGTATTGATTGTAATATTGATTATAGATAATTGATGGGTGGATGATTAAGACATGATAATCAGGTGTGAGATGATCATTCTTTAACTGAATCTATAGATATTGTTTATTAGTCTACAAGATCAGACACAGTCATATTGATCATTCTCAGGAATGAATCACTTTATTGATCAGATCAGATACATTTATTGATTAATTAATACATTGATCAAGTGACCCTGATACTTCATTTAGTTTAATCATATACTGAGACACTATCTTTTTTTTTCTTTGCTCACAGGGACCCAAGGGAGAGCGTGGACCCAAGGGAGACAGGGTAGGTTCACACTCTCTCCCTCCAGGTTTCCCTTATCAATCTTTTGATTTCTGGTCCCCTGAGGGCCAGGTGTGGTGCGTTCACTGTCTGGCACTATTTTCCGATGTGGAGCTGAAGCAGCTATACTGACAAAACAAAACAAAGCAAAAAAACAAGAAAAGCAATGTGATGTGTTTACATGTGTTTCAGTTCAGGCATACGTGGGAACAGGACTCAGGTCCTTTACCAAAGTCCAACATTCAAAATCTTACTGACATCAAAGTAAAGAAGTGTTACAATTAAAGTCTAATTATTTATTGATGGACTGCTGTTTTACAGCAGTTGGTCCTAATGGCATCAGGTAATTTGTCATACTTTAGCATCATTTTTAATGATAGATTCTCTATTTAAATATGTTTACTAACTACTATTTTACTAATAACTACAGCCACTAAATACACGTAATGAGGTAAAAAATAAATCTATTTTAAATGCAGAAAATGGAAATACAAAAGTGAATTGTACATATTGTTCTTTACAACTTAACTAAAGGGTACCACTTCTGAATTAAGTCAATATCTCTTGTTTCTAAAAGCCACTTTGAAGCAACAATGTACATATACAAAGCCAGGAATGTGCTTTAACAGGGTTCAGCACTGACTGAGAGCAGTGAAATGACCAGGGACTAAAAACATGCCGAGGTCAGGTTGGAACATGCAGACTGTAGTGTGAAGCTGTTTGGAGCAGGACAGGAAATGGAAACTCCAAAGCTTGGTTGAAGGAAAGTTATAAAACTGCAAGGAAGGGATTATTATTTTTATTTTAAATGTTAGCAGTTAAAGTTTTAAAACAGAAATCTCCAATTTTATGTCAACAAAATTGATTATAGGCTGGCTTTAGAGTTATGGAAGATCTCCCTCTGATGGGTTTGGGATTGCTTTTGCAGTGGTGATGCCTTTTATCTAAATTGATGGAATGTCAAATTAGAATGAAATAATTTTTTTTTTTTTTACAGAACTTCATGTTTATTTTATTACTTAATTAAATTTCTGTCATGGTGGGATTTAATTTTGATTTGCCAACTGCTGAGACATCTTTGATTAGATTAAAAATTGGATCTAAAAACACTTTGGTTGGGCAGCTCAGCTACAGCTGAGTTGGGAGGAGGGGAATCATTTATACTAATGGGTTTCCAGTAATGATTATTTATAATGTAGTAACATTTTTATGTAATGATGATGTAATTCAATAACAGGTAGCTTTCTACAAAGGAGTCAATGACTCTTTCCCACTTCCTATATCCTGATGTCACTACCAGGCCATTTCTGGCAGGTCAAATCATGGTCAATCTCTTATGGGAATTAACTGCATCTCCTCCCGGTTTAATGTTGCTTTCATCACTATATGGAGCAAGTGAGTCTGTCAAGACACATGGATATTATACACAAGGATCTGTTTGGTTTCATGTGACTGGGGTGGATATCTATGTGTGTGTTTACATCAGAGCCCTGCACTCAGGTCACCCTCTTATTCTGACCCTTGAGCCTGACCCCCCGTTCCTTCTGTTTTTCTCTCTCTTGCCCACCATCTACAGGGTCTTCCTGGTCCCCCTGGTAACGATGGTATTCCCGGACAGCCTGGACGGCCTGGTCCTCCCGGCCCCCCTGGACCCCCCGGCCTTGGTGGAGTAAGTTGTGGATTTCTTTTTGGTATTTATGTTTTTGACTCGTTTAGGTCCAAATTGACCTGTTTTAAGCCGACCTTGGCTGGAAACAAAAGTCTCACTCATGTAGTTGTGTTGTATCACACCAGTCTGCTAATGTAAGTGACTACAATTTCCTAGTATCCATTCAGTTTTGTTTTTCTCGGCTTCCCAGTGCTCATCTTCCACTGCCCATAATTTAATTTGTTTCATTTAGTTTGTTGGATTGCAGTCTCACACAGAATGAACTGTGCTCCTTGCTTTTGTTAGAAAAGCAAGATATTTCCAAAAGGCATCAAAATGAACCAGTATAAATCAGTAAGAACCAGCTAGATGTGAGCACAGCTTCAAGTTTTTCATCAACTTGATTGTCTCTCACAGAATCCAGTTTTGGCTTAAAATGGAGTTCTGCTTTCAGTCTGGGGTCAGAGGGTCAGAAATGATTTAGGGGAGATGCTCAGGGAGTGGAGGCACAGATGTTCTGGATGCTTGTCTGATCTATTAATTGATTTGTTTATTGTAGAATGGTTAGATGTACCATGCTAAGAATGTATAGCATTTATCAATTATGTACATAGATTTATTGTATTACATATGCGCATGCTAAGCGGACATTCCCAAAGACTAATTTAGCATGCCATGATTCAGTTAACTATGGACTTCCATCCAATACTAAACTAACATTCAGCCACTGAGCTAACATAGACTGATTTTGAATTATTATGTAGAATTTATTATTGACTCCCATGCTAATTCAGTTGGCTCAGCTAACATGAAATATTATCCCAGTCTAATTGACCATGCTTATATAGAACCATAATCATTGACTAACAGGCACATATAGGAATATAATGTTGCGTGCTAGGATTCAATTTACCATAGACTTCCACCCTAAATTATCATTCTCAAGCAATATTTTATAGACTTTTATAGAAAATTTGAATGTAAATGTCAAATTGACTTTAACCTAACTGACCACAACATATCAACAACAAACGTCCATTCTAATTGACCACACTAAGCAAACAGAGACTGTAAAGCCAGCGTTAGCCTACCTCACCTCAGATTGCATTTTCTCCATGGTCAGATAACAGCAGTAGCCTTCAGAGAGACTTTACTGAACTCAACAAATCCTGCATTACCAAATGTACAAATGATGAGGTCAAAGGTCGTGGGATGACCCCTTCTGACAGAGAAGGGAAGGAAACCAAACTAGGATACGGTAGACCAAACTAGAAAAACCAGGAAACAGGAGACAGAGTTGGACACCAACTGTAGAACTAGAAACCAACTGGAGCAGAGCAAACTACACTATAATATTTGATGTGACATGTTTGGCTTGAGGTTTCTTCTGAATTCATTTTCAGGATTTGATTGAGTCATTATTGAGGATGTTTTGGCTGGGACGCCCAACATATATATATATATATATATTCAAAATATATAGGTCACTATGTACAAGGATGTTTTTGAAACAAATTTACTTATAGAAGAAGATCAATTAGGCTTGTTATGAAACTGTGAAAATATAAATCATTGATATGTGCTGCATATATAATAGTCTGGGACAAAACAACAAAGAAAAGGCATTTTATTCCTGTCATGGAAAGTTTAAACTTAACTGACTTTTTCATACTATATGCACACATGAGAGATAGATTGGAATATTTGTGTCTCTGTTTGGTTTTCCCAGAACTTCTCCCCTCAAATGTCTGGTGGCTTCGATGATAAATCTCCTGCCATGCCTGTGCCTGGACCCATGGTAGGACACACACACATATACACACACGCACACACACACACACACACACACACACACACACACTATAATTTCACTGTCAGTCCTAGTGATGCAGTATCTGACCGTGCCTCTGTTTGATTGACAGGGCCCAATGGGACCCCGTGGACCCCCTGGATCTCCTGGTTCTAGTGTAAGTACACCACTTCCTCCTTCCTCAACTCAAAATGTTTCAGAGCTGAAGCTGGGAAGATAGAGGAGAGGGCAGTGACATTATCATGACATCACCATTACATCAGTACCATCTACCAGTGCCCAGTTGGCATGAAGCTAGTGCCAAACCCTAACTAACTCCTTCCCTTCACTGCACTAGAGTTACTCTAGCACAATTAAAGTAAATAGTATAAAAGTATTATAGTAGCTTAACTTACTTACAGCGAATAAACATAGCAGTCAGATTGGCACAAATGAATCAAGGTAAAAAGTTGCTTGGCTTTCTGTGTGAACACACTTGAGTTCCACCTGCAGAGGCTATATAGAAATACCAGTGAAACGGTATTTTGACAGCACATTGTTTTATCATCCAACACACTTCTCGCTAAAACATGAAGTCTGGAAGTCTGAAGTCTAAAGCACAATGAATGTAGTGAAACCTTCCAGGACTCACTCCAAATATACACAAATACTTTACAACAAGTCACAGAAAGAGAGTCCTGTCATAACTTAACCTAACTTATATTTGTACAATACTAGTGGTGTAAGGTTATGTCTGTCTCCCCCTACAGGGACCTCAGGGATTCACAGGTCCCCCAGGTGAGCCTGGAGAGGCCGGACCTTCTGTAAGTATTAGGAACAAAGAAACATATACTGACCTTCATTACACCTTGGTAGTCTGTTGCCATTCTCACCTTGTGTGTCTGTCTTTCTCTACAGGGTGCCATGGGTCCCCGTGGCCCAGCAGGCCCCCCTGGAAAGAATGGAGAGGATGTAAGTCGACTGCATCGGCTCATATTCACTTGCTATATCTCATTTTAGATTTATATATGACTTTTTCCATCCATTAATTCTCTTCTCTCTGTCTTTCAGGGTGAGTCTGGCAAACCTGGTCGCGGTGGTGAGCGTGGACCTTCTGGCCCACAGGTAAGTTGCCTTGGCAGTGTAATTCTTAGTGATGCAATGCCAAAGCAAAAACAGAGCTGTGATAATAACTTGTCTCCTTATCTTTGACCTTTTACTCAGGGAGCTCGTGGTTTCCCTGGAACCCCTGGTCTCCCCGGCATCAAGGGACACAGAGTGAGTCAGAGCTTATACCTCCCCTTAACAAACTACACATCAGCAATATGGCATCTCTTGACTCTGGACTTCATCTGTATGTCTCTCTTTCTCTGTAGGGTTTCAGTGGTCTGGATGGTGCTAAGGGAGACTCTGGCCCCGCTGGTCCCAAGGTGACTGTCCCTCTTTGCTTCAATATCTCAATGTAGAAAAATTAAAATTTACGCAAGAAGGTGTTCAATACTAATATAATAGAAGCAGCAGCGGTTTTTGTAAAAGTAGCAGTAACAGAACTACTAATGGTAAAATTAGCAACAGGAATATTGGTAGTATTTGCAATAATAGCAGCACTAACAATGGCAGTAGTAATAGAAGTAGTAGCTGTAACAGTCACGCTAATAGCAATGGTGCTTAGTAGCAGTGCTAGAACTTGTAGAAGTACTAGTCATAGTTAGTCCATTCATGTGGTACTCCAGTGAGTAGAAGTGAAGTTCAATAAAAAGTGATGACACAAGAGACATTTTTTTTAACAATGATAAAAAAGAAAGCTGCAGATATCCTAACGTTTAGGCCCCCAAAACTGGCTCCTACATTTCCCATAATGCAACCAATAGCATATGTACATTGGACCTGCCCTGGTAAATGCCCATGTCTTTCAAACCCCACTTTCCCAGTTCTGTCATAAATGTATAGTCCTCAAGCCCAAGCCAAAATGACCGGTAAACTGACTTGTATATATAAAATCGACAGACTGACCCTTTAAGTAAGTCTTGGTATTAGAACTAATTGTGGTGGGCACAGTAGTGTTACAACAACTCGCAGTAGTAGCCATATTGCCATAGCCATAGCCATAGTAGCAGTGGCAGCCATATTGGCTACTTATTGGCTAGTAGCAGCCACGTTGGCTAGATTTCTTTTACATTATAATTACAGTACATTATTGACAAATTATGCTACAGTATCTATCATTCTCATCACCTCACCTGTTTTTGTGTTAATGTCTGTTTAGGGAGAGAGCGGAGCCCCTGGTGAGAATGGAACCCCTGGTGCTATGGTGAGTAAAACAAGCCCTCCTCTGCCAGGTGGTCGCCATCTTGGATTTTCCCTCCCTTCTAATTGATGCCTGTTTGCAGATAGCTGGCTGACTCTCTCTTTCTCTGTCTCAGGGACCTCGTGGTCTGCCTGGTGAGAGAGGCCGAACCGGTGCTTCTGGAGCTGCTGTGAGTCCACACACACACACACACACACACACACACACACACCTACTGTAATCAATCAACCAATCAGTCAATGAACAGTTCAAACAATTATGTTTATCTATGTGCTGCAGGGAGCTCGTGGTAACGATGGTGCTGCTGGTTCTGCTGGACCTCCTGTAAGTCTTTCATTCTGTGAAGATTCAATTAATTTCCTAAATTCTAATTTCTGTAAGAGGTATATATTGTTCCTGGGTTTGGTAAGATGCTGTAACTTGAAGTTCAGATTTCAGAAATGATTGTTCTGTGTTAGCTGTGGTGGCACTGGCTAGATGGACCTGCTACATTTGTCTGAATTTTAGTTTTATTGTTTCCTTTCAGGGTCCCACTGGCCCCGCTGGACCTCCTGGATTCCCTGGTGGCCCTGGATCCAAGGTATAGCTATTCCCAACATGATCCATGCCAACAGCCTCCATTTCCCATATCCTCTTCTTCTTCTCTCCTCTCTCCTCTCCTCTACTTGCATTTCTCTGTAGGCAGTTGATCTTAATTTGATCTTTGACTCAACAGGGGTCACATGGGGTGGGGGTCATCAAAGGTCATCCAAGCTGCACAGACATTTAGTGCAGTGTCCCAATAACCCAGATTAATAATAAGTCTAAGTAAGTGTGGGTTATGCAGTAGTGTGTGAAAAGTGACAGAATGACCTACATTGTGGATATTAAATGTGTTTATTTTTTGAATGTGCTGTTGATGGACACAGTTGGTCTACAGTAGCCCACAAAGCAGTTGCTCACATTTGGAGAAACTGGAAGGACATCTTGTCAGTGGAGGGACAAAAACATTTTGAAATCTTCCCCCAAAAAACCCCAAAATTTACTTTGTTGAATGTCTTGTATATCCACTGTAAAAGCTGTAAATTATGTGGATATTAGTAGATAGCAATACTGTAAAATATTACTATGTAATATGGAATTGGGACACAGCTTTACTTTTGGTTAATTGTTGGCTGCTTTGTACAGATAATGGTACAGATTTTATCGTACAGATAAACTCTTCTGATCTTCCATTTTATGTGTTATTATGATATTACATATATATTATGGCTTTTTTTTACCATCATACCAGTATTTTTCATACCTCCACAAGACTTCAACCATGATAGATCACAGCCTCGCTGTCTGACTGAATCCTGTTCTTTGTTTCCCCTCTACCCAGGGTGAAGCCGGACCTCAGGGTGCTCGTGGATCCGAGGGCCCCGCTGGATCCCGTGGTGAGCCTGGTAACCCCGGACCCGCTGGCGCCGCCGGACCTTCTGTAAGTACAAATGATAACTTTCTATGACCAACCGTTCAGTTCCTAGATGATCAAAGAGGAATTTTCTTTGTTGTCTTCAGATCATTCAGAAGAACATTCTTTCCTCTGGGTTTGTTAATAAAAATCTTGTCCATTCTTTCTCCTCTCAGGGAAACCCCGGAACTGATGGAGCCGCCGGACCTAAGGGAACCCCTGTGAGTATATCTTTCAACACATTTCCTTTATAGGCACGTCAGGGTTGAGGGTTTCAAATCCTGAATCCTGGCTCATAAGTTTCAGCTAGGCACTTACAAAGCAGCTGAGGCCGGTGTTTCCTAGTTACCATAGCCACAGAGAGTCGGTAGTACAGCAAGATGTGACTGTGTCGTTGTTGTGTGCTGCCCCCTGCAGGGTGCTGTTGGAGTTGCTGGAGCTCCCGGTTTCCCCGGACCCCGTGGGCCCCCCGGACCTCAGGGTGCTGCTGGTGCCCCCGGACCCAAGGGTAACACTGTGAGTAAAGCATTTTTTAGATGTAACCAAGATTTTCTGAAATATAACATATTTCCCTGTAATCCACATTTATTGGTTGTTGAGATCTGTCTTAATTATTGATGATTTGACATGTGTTTGTCTATTTGTTTTAGATGACAGACATTAGTTGATGGTGAATAATTTTTTTATTTGGTGTTGTTTATTTATGTTTGCTAATGTGCTTGCTTTCCTCAGGGTGAGGTTGGTGCTCCAGGATCCAAGGGAGAAGCTGGTGCCAAGGGAGAGGCTGTAAGTTAAAGTTTACCACAATCAGCATGGAGCATAGCTCTGTGAATGTGAACTCACATTTGGTCTCTTATGCCATTCGTGTGTATGTGTGTATTCCTCAGGGTGCTCCAGGAGTTCAAGGACCCCCAGGCTCATCTGGTGAGGAGGGCAAGAGAGGAGCCAGAGGAGAGCCTGGTGCTGCAGGAGCCCGTGGAGCTCCTGGAGAGCGAGTATGCATCTCACCTAATTTTCACAATACTACTACTGTGTCTTATTCTTTAAGATTAGTGTAAGGAGAAGGGCAAACGATATAGACAAAAAAAGCTTGAAGTCTATGTATAATTCTTTTTATCTGCCTAAATTACCATTTTACGGCAGCTAAACAAAAATAAACAGTTTTAAGTTAATATTACTTTTGTGCAGCTACAGACTTGAGATATAGATATGGTTAACATAACAAACATAACTCACTTTTTGCTGGTCAATGCAAATATGATTAAATGAATATGAAATATTCTTCCCCTGCTAGGAAAACACTAATGATGGAAAAGGTCAAAATATTACCTACCCACATAATACAAGCATACAAAGTGTAGGCCACAAATGATGCAAACATCCTCCTGGCTCATCAGGACCATGTAAACAAACTCTCTAGTGCCTTCAGGCTTCAGGACAGAAAAAGTAGAACTCTGAAGGTGGGAACAGAGCATCATTTCTATTTGTTTGTTAACTACTACTGATACAATATTGGACATACTGTGCATGATGGACGGACAAAAACGTGTTGAAACATTAAAGAAAAGAACATGAACACAGTAGATCTACATCTGTGGTTTTAGAGTCTCATGCTGCCACCGGGTGTTGGTCATGTCACAGGTGACACCTGCTTCTTGAGTCTTCCTGATCTGGACCACAATGCATTATGCCTGTTTTTGGCAATCTTATGGCATTTTGATTATTTTGTAACTATTCAAAAAACAACAACTGACATTTGCAAATAGTTTAGACAGCAAAGTAAGTTTTAACTCATGTAGAGTGAAATGTGAATTTCTCTCCAGAAAACACCTGAGCATACATCCCAATGTTGCCATTGACAGACATTGACATTGTTGCAGGACAGGCCATGTTAAGATCATGGTAATAAGCCATGTCTGTCTAGATGTAATAGTGTTGGCCTTTGGTCATAGAGCTAAGCAAGGTGTGTTTGATTCTCTCTACAGGGTGCCCCTGGTGGTCGTGGCTTCCCTGGTTCTGATGGCCCTGCTGGACCCAAAGTGAGTAAAACACACAAAACACACATTGAGATACTTCAGATTCATTTTTTACAGTTAAACTAATCTTTGCCTTTCTACTTTTTTTCTCTTTCTCCCCCATCCTAGGGTGCCAATGGTGAGCGTGGTGGTCCCGGTGTTGTTGGACCTAAAGGTTCCACTGGTGAGCCTGGCCGCACCGGTGAGTCCGGTTTGCCTGGAGCTAAGGTGAGATTCCCTACAAATTGTCATAATTGTCAGCAACATCATTTATTCACTGCACGTGCCCTTGTCTGACCTCTGACCTCTACCTGTAGGGTATGACTGGCAGCCCTGGTAGCCCTGGACCCGATGGCAAGACAGGACCTTCTGTAAGTGCATGTTAAATATAATAAATTTTATCCGGATCTCATCACCTACATTTTGTTTTTATTTAAGTATCCTTACTTAATCCTCCTTACCAGGGAGCCGCTGGACAAGATGGCCGCCCTGGCCCCCCTGGCCCCGTTGGAGCTAGAGGCCAGCCTGGAGTCATGGGATTCCCTGGACCCAAGGGAGCTGCTGTGAGTAATGTGTATCAACTACAACACAGTATCTTCAATCATATGTTTATGAATATTTTAGTCTCTGGGTAACTGAGAAGAAGGCTTCTAAAATGGTCCCCACATCTCTTTTAATAGTGCTTTTCTACTTGTGCCCTTAGGGTGAGGGTGGAAAGTCTGGTGAGAGAGGAGTAATGGGACCTACTGGCCCAGCTGTAAGTTGTCTATACTATGCTACCTTTTGAATCTCTTGGACTGTACTGTTTTCCTGTAATGCTTAAAAAATAGAACCTGTGTCTTAAAGCCTGCCATCTTTCTACCCAGGGTGCCCCTGGAAAGGATGGTGACGTTGGTGCTCAAGGCCCCTCTGGACCTGCTGTAAGTAAAAAGTACACAACCACATACACATGTCCACATTATCATCCGGCTCAACCGCAGTAACCCTCAAAAACCTGATGGTCTCTCACTTCAAAATACTTAAAACTGCACATGCAGCTACTTACAACAAGTAATACCCACACAATGCCTTACTTCAGTTAGCTCTAACAGTCCTTCTCTTGTTCATCCTCAGGGTCCTGCTGGTGAGAGAGGAGAGCAGGGACCTGCTGGAGGTCCTGGATTCCAGGGTCTTCCTGGACCCCAGGGAGCTGTTGGTGAGACTGGCAAGCCTGGAGAGCAGGTACTGACTGAGATATAATTGACTTAGATAATTGATCAAATTGATACTTTCTCAAAAAATGAATGCATTAATTGCCTCTCCGTCTATCTAGGGTCTGCCCGGTGAGGCTGGAGCCATCGGAGCTGCAGGAGCTAGAGTAAGACACTCATCAACATCATCATCATTTTCACAGTTACTTAGCAGTCAGCAATGAGGGATAACTGGAGAGTTGTGTTGTTGTTGCTAGAAATTGATTCAGTAATGTTTGCAGTTAAAGTTAAGCTATTTTTGGCTCCAAACGTTGGTTACTGTTACACAGTAAACTGGCTTGACTTTTACTTGTTTTTAGTAAAACACTCCAAGCTGGAGTTTGAAGGAGTTAGGGTTAGCCCCAACCAGCCTGCAGGTTTATCTGGAAAACAGGCTAAAGCTAGCTAATAAAAGAATAGTTAATGTTAATTTTAATGTTAATGTTAATGTTAATGTTCAGCAGGTGTTTGCTTGTTGTGCAGATAGCATGGCTAATTTTAAATTTACATTGTCTAAAAGTATCCAATAAGGATACCTGAGGAAAGGCCTTTTGTAGAAAACCGGAGCCATACTCTTGACAAATCTGTTTTGAAATTTCTGTATTGATACGTATCACAAAAACAAATAGTGTAGTGTTTTCGGATGAAAGTTATCTACCTCACATAAGTACCTCCCTTTGGAGAATATCATCGACCTTATAAATAAGTGATCCACAATCAGATAGATCCTCATGATTTCTTTGACCACTTTTGCACTTCAACTTCAACTTACCTAACTGTCTGCCACCCCTTCCCCTCAGGGTGACAGAGGATTCCCCGGTGAGCGTGGTTCACCTGGCGTTGTTGGACCCGCTGGTGCCCGTGGATCTCCCGGAGCTGCTGGAAACGATGGTGCTAAGGTAAAGCCCGGGAGACATGAGAGAAAGAACTTGGTGGCCTGTGAAGTAGCATTTTCTACAATTTGACTGAAACTTCTTTCCTCTAATCATTTTCCTTCCCATCTTCCTTAGGGAGATGCTGGATCCCCTGGTAATCCTGGAGCCCAGGGTCCTCCTGGCCTGCAGGGAATGCCTGGTGAGCGCGGTGCCTCTGGTCTTCCAGGACTGAGGGGAGACAGAGTGAGTCACCACAACAGTATTCCTAGTACTCTCAATAGTTCCAGTATAAAGGATGGGGTGTAACTAGTTACTACTGATGTACACTAGTCAGTGGCATGACTCACAGAACAGATGTTCTAAAACACAACATAGTCTTCCACTTTGATGAGTTTGACCAGTTAAAAGTCATCACCACCATCCACAGTAGCTTACCAGTATTTCCAGCATGAATTATCATTATCTCACCACTGGCATACTCTATATCATTATATTAACAGTAATTTTTAACCAGCTGTGGCGCCACCTACAGAGTGCTCTGATGGATCTGATGTATTGTTGTATACCCCCCTCTACATCCAATAACCCAGGGTGACCAAGGAACCAAGGGTTCTGATGGAGCTCCTGGTAAGGATGGTCCCCGTGGTTTGACTGGACCAATTGGACTTCCCGGACCTGCTGGAGCCACCGGAGACAAGGGAGAGCCTGGTGCTCCTGGACCTAACGGACCCTCTGGAGCCCGCGGAGGCCCTGTAAGTACCTGTCTGTTCTCAGAAGCAGAAGATTCCCTAGCTGATTGACTCCTAAATCTTGAAATCCTTGGCTGACTCCTTCTCTTCCTCAGGGTGAGCGTGGAGAGGCCGGACCACCTGGACCTGCTGGATTCGCTGGACCTCCTGTAAGTCACTGTGTCATGAATGTCCTAGTTTCTCTCATCACCTGTTTTTCGTTTTCCTTGAAGCTTTAATACTGAAGTTACTGAGAAATAATTTGTTTCTCTCTCCATCTACCATCATTCCACCACAGGGTGCTGATGGACAGCCTGGTGCTAAGGGAGAGGCTGGAGATACTGGTTCTAAGGGAGATGCTGGTCTCCCCGGCCCCGCTGGAGCAACTGGTGCCCCTGGACCTCAGGTTTGTGAAATAGAAATATATATAGTATATAGTAGTACAGTAAATCCCTTAATTTAGAGTAAACATCTGAAATCTATATGGCTACATTTCCTGCTACTGGTTCTCACATGTTGTGTGTTGTGTCTTTTCAGGGTCCCGTTGGAAACACTGGCGCTAAAGGGGCTCGCGGACCCGCTGGACCTCCTGTAAGTCACCACTCTTCTTCAATTCTGTATTACATTTACTTCAATGCCAACCTGCCTGACTTTAGCTTCACATCTTAGATCAGGAGAATTAGAAGCAATAGTGTAGAGGTCAGAGGTGACAGGTGTTCTGCCCATACTGGCTTGTAAGAGCAGAATTGAAAACATGCTTTCTTTCAGATGTTTTACTTGAATTGCAAAATTGTTTATGATTCATCTATTTTTATTGTTTGCACTGACTGCTCTGTGTATCTCCTTAGGGTGCTACTGGCTTCCCTGGTGCTGCTGGCAGAGTTGGACCTCCTGGCCCCTCTGTAAGTATTTTTCTAATGTTATTAGCACTTCTTGTTCCTGTGGCAGGGCTCTACTTCCAGGATGGTTTACAGCAGTGTTCCCCCCCCCCCCATAGGGCAACTCTGGACCTCCAGGACCCCCTGGACCAGGTGGCAAGGAGGGACCCAAAGGAAACCGTGGTGAGACTGGACCTGCTGGTCGCCCTGGTGAGCTTGGTGCTGCTGGACCCCCAGGAGTTACTGGAGAGAAGGGTAGCCCTGGTGCCGATGGTGCTTCCGTAAGTTATTTTACGCAAAACCATTAGAATAAACTGGAATGCTGATGGAAGCAGCCCCTTTTATCTCAATCTAGTATAGAACCAAATGATTGGTTGCCAATAAGTGACAGAAAGTAGTAGCACTGAACTAATTAAATCTCCACAATTTCACTGACAAAATGCAAACCTTATTTAGGTGTTGCTTGGAATCAGTTTTTGCTAACCTACATCTTGATGTCTAACCATATTCTCTTTGTCTCTCGGTTGCCCCCTGCAGGGTAACCCTGGTCTGCCTGGACCTGCAGGTATTGCTGGACAGCGTGGTATTGTTGGTCTGCCTGGACAGAGAGGAGAGAGAGGTTTCCCTGGCATGCCTGGACCTTCTGTAAGTTTTAATTGTTACTACAAAACTTGAAACTGCACTATGGATCTGATAGAGCCAGAATACCTAAACATCTTTAACCGGCCAAAATGATGTTTAGAACCAAACATGACTCCAAATCCTTAAATATTAAGTGATCAACAACCCCTTGAGGATGTGACAATGAAAACAAAACTGCTGCAGATGATTGGCAAACACCATAACACTTTAGTTCAGTGAAAACTCTCAACTCACCTGGCTGCAATGTTGTGTAGCCTCCAGCAAGCAGGAAGCAACGTTTCTAAAGTTTCATAAAACAAACTTATATTCAAGAAAAAAGTGATTCTAAAGTAGTATTTGGAAGTCGCTTTGGATAAAAGCGTCTGCAAAATGCCTAAATGTAATGTAATGTAGTATGAATTAAATTTGATTAACTTCCTGTCTTGCTGCATTGACATCTGCAACACTGAACTGCAGCCCCAATAAGCTTTAATCAATTAGAAAAGTAACTTGGGTTATTATGACTGGACTGACTATGGCTGTGTCACCCACAGGGAGAAATTGGAAAGCAGGGACCTTCTGGTCCCAATGGTGAGCGAGGACCTCCCGGACCCATGGGACCCCCTGGACTGGCTGGAGCACCTGGCGAGCCAGGACGTGAGGTAGAAAGGAACACTCATACCTGTACACTAAGGCTATCTGTCTGCCTTTTGTATACTGGTGTGTGTATAAGTCAATCCTGTAGGTGTTTCCCAATCAGTTAACATGCTTTGTGTTTTTTTTTCAGGGAACCCCCGGTAATGAGGGAGCAGCTGGTCGTGACGGAGCTGCTGGGCCCAAGGTGAGTCCAAATGAAAACAAAGAAGGTCATTTAACTGCCATTATCACATGCAATCCATGTCTGTTTAAATTCTGTTGACATGAAAAGAGAGCTGCTGTTGTCAGAGCTAATGATCCACCTGCAGCTATTTTATCTTTTATAGCCTAGACAGTGGCCAGTTTCACCAAATCTAAATGTATATTTAAAGTTTCTTTGGGCAAAAATCCTTGGCCAAAGATCTATAAGTTTGGGAGGACAGATATTTGTTTTTTTTGAGCCACAATAGTTTAAATTGCTTGAACATGGACAGGCCATAGTAATAAAATACAGAGATTAAAGTTGGTGAAATAAAATTATTTGGTGTTTGCTTTTTAGGGAGACCGTGGAGAGAGCGGTCCTTCTGGAGCCCCTGGTGCACCTGGACCCTCTGGTGCCCCTGGACCTGTCGGACCTGCCGGAAAGAGTGGCGACCGTGGAGAGACTGTGCGTGACCATTTTTCAATTTAGTCATTGTCTTTTTATGTAAACATCTAACTTCAATACATGTTAATGAAAATTAACCACTGTAGACAAGGACATACTAGATTGTGTTTCCCTGCAACCTGCCTCTACATCAAACAGATTGTTGTATGTTTCAGGGACCTGCTGGCCCTGCTGGCTCTGCTGGCCCTGCTGGACCTCGTGGCCCTGCTGTAAGTAAAAATATCAGCACCATTAAAAGACACCTATAATAGATGTAAGAGCATGTAGAGGAAGGCAAAACAACACTGTCCATCCCCTTCTTCCTCCTAACAGGGACCTTCTGGACTTCGCGGAGACAAGGGAGAGACTGGAGAGGCTGGAGAGAGAGGCATGAAGGGACACAGAGGATTCACTGGCATGCAGGGACCTCCTGGACCTGCTGTATGTCACTTTACACTTACGCCTACACATACAAACCACACACTTTATTTCTCCTTATAACTCCTCTTTTCGTTTGTGGACCCATAGGGACCTTCTGGAGAGCAGGGACCCGCTGGTGCTGCCGGACCCGCTGGACCTAGAGTGCGTTAACACACCACACAATCTTTAAGTACTTGAAGCAAGCCTCAGAGTGAGGGACTTTAAGGTTTCCCTTTATGCTGTTTGCAGGGCCCCTCTGGATCTGCTGGTTCTTCTGGTAAGGATGGTATGAGTGGCCTGCCTGGACCCACTGGACCTCCTGGACCTCGTGGTCGTTCTGGAGAGATGGGACCTGCTGTAAGTCTTATCATCTAACTATTCATCCATCCATTGGTCTATTTATTTAGTGTCTCGTAAATGAGGGAGTAAAGAAGTTGTGATTTTCTTGGAACACCACAAAGCCTCTAATAGCAATTAAATAACTTCTCTTCCTCCTTTTCCCCTTCTCATCTCTCAGGGTCCTCCTGGACCTCCTGGACCCCCCGGAGCACCAGGTGCCCCTGGCGGCGGATTCGACCTCGGCTTCATTGCCCAGCCTCAGGAGAAGGCCCCCGATCCCTTCCGCATGTTCCGCGCTGATGACGCTAATGTTCTCCGTGACCGTGACCTGGAGGTGGACGGCACCCTCAAGAGCCTGAGCCAGCAAATTGAGCAGATCCGCAGCCCCGACGGAACACGCAAGAACCCTGCCAGAACCTGCCGTGACCTCAAGATGTGCCACCCTGAATGGAAGAGTGGTAAGTAAAGGCCTTTAGAGGAAGTGGAATGAGTGGATAATGGTAGATGGCAACATTTAGGACAGTTTAAGGCAGTTGCCAGATTTAGGATTGGAGGATCTGCCTGGAAGACAAATATCTGACTATACTGATCTTTTTCTCTCCAATCTCCTTGCTCTCCAGGCGAGTACTGGATTGACCCTGACCAGGGCTGCACTCAGGATGCCATCAAGGTCTACTGCAACATGGAGACTGGAGAGACCTGTGTATCCCCAACTCAGCGTGAGGTCGCCCAGAAGAACTGGTACATCAGCAAAAACATCAAGGAGAAGAAGCATGTCTGGTTTGGCGAGGCTATGACCGACGGCTTCCAGGTAAACACGTTGAACCCACCAAAAGGAGCATTTTGTCACTCCTTGCTCCATCATTTTCTTCAGTTTTTCTCTAACCTCCTCCTTCTGATGTGCTACTATTTACAGTTCCATTCACTAACTTGTCATTCAGTTTCAACATCCAAATCCATCCATACCAAATCCATCTCAGTTCCTCCTTCCTCAACCTCTGCTCTCAATTCCACTTCTTCTCATTTCTCCCTTGTTTTCTCAACTATTCCTCAACTCCGTCTTATCTCTCAACTTCTGATCCTTCCTCTCCCCTCACAGTTAAGTCAGTAACTTCTCCCCTCCCCTCTTCTTTCCTACACAGTTCGAGTATGGCAGTGAGGGCTCTCTGCCAGAAGATGTCAACATCCAGCTGACCTTCCTGCGTCTCATGTCCTCTGAGGCATCCCAGAACATCACCTACCACTGCAAGAACAGCGTTGCCTACATGGACGCCACTGCCGGCAACCTCAAGAAGGCCCTGCTCCTTCAGGGCTCCAACGAGATTGAGATCAGAGCTGAGGGCAACAGCCGCTTTACCTACAGCGTCCTGGAGGATGGATGCACGGTGAGGAAACTTTAGTCAATAGTCTCTTCCCAATTCCCTAGTTCCCAATGATAACCTGCAAAGTTAGGAATAACCATTAGCAAGAAGGTCACTGCAGGTGCATACACTCCCTGATGGTGAACCCTCAGTGATATTGAGTCAGATAACAAAGACATGAAGGAGAACATCAGACATCAAACATGCATGCTAGCTACTGTAGCTAGTCTTGCAGTTCATGTGATTTCTAAAAATTTCTGTCAAAATGTGAGAAATGTTGAAGTTTCCACAATGCAACAGCCATCTTTTATTTTAACTAACCCTCCTTTCTTCTTCTCTCCGTCCAGTCACACACCGGTACATGGGGCAAGACAGTCATCGACTACAAGACATCGAAAACATCTCGCCTGCCCATCATTGATATCGCTCCTATGGACGTTGGTGCTCCAGACCAAGAGTTCGGCCTTGAAGTTGGACCTGTCTGTTTCTTGTAAAAAGAGAAATCTGGACTTGAAATTGTTGATGTGTGCGTGTGTGTGTTTTATTTTTTCTAGCAGTCATCTCTCTCTAAAAAAAACCCCACCAAAACATTTCTCTAATGCCATTTTTCTGAAAAATCCAACCCCTCGCTCGTGATTCTACGAGTTTCCATTTGGCTGTTGTTCCGATGGTCCGCTTTGCCTAAAACCTGCACTTCAACAACATGGCGGCGATGTGGCGGAGTCTGCATCGTCGTGTTTGGGACCACTACTTTTTTTTGTTTCTGACTTTTACTTTTTTGTTTTTTCACCAACACCAAGGATCCTGTAGAGAAGACATTTTGTTTCACTGGCAACAAGAAAATAATATATGCTTCTGTAAAGTGTAAAAATTTACTTCCCCTCTTCATCCAGCCAAACCAGGCCTCTCTGGAGTTTACAGAAACCAACAGAAACACACAGGTGACTTTTGTATTTTTATACACCACTGCGGTGAGAGGAATGAAAGGACAGTCCCAACAGACAAAACCCAATTGCTTTGTACCACGTTTCAGGTGTTGATGAATAAACGGTGAAACTGACAGTCATGTTTGTCTCTGTTGTTCTGCCCCCCCCTCCCCCCACCTATCCCAGACAACTCCCTCTTCCTCATCCGCTGATGCTGTAGTTGTAGCTGTTGTGATTTGTTTGTTGTTGTGGTTGCTTTCTTGTTTGTTCGTTTCAATCTTACCCTTTTTAAAGAAAAGTCACATTAAAACCACCAGCAGAGAAACATGGGTTTAAACCTCTTTTTTGTAAGAAAAAAAATTCTATGGCTACCTCAGAAAAGCAAGGAATTCCAGCTGTAAAGAAGGGCCCAGTGTTTTTGAAGTGAAGCCTGCAAGACTTTTGGCAGTCGGTGGGGTAGTTGAGGTTTACTGACACTTTAGCAGAAGCAGAAACAGCGAAGAAACTTAAGGTGCTATTCTTTCTTTGAGGTCTCCTGGCACAGTATGGCTATGCTATTCTGTAGTGTTACAGTCACTCTGGTGTGGCAGGGCCCTCTTGGTGCTAAAATAAAACCACAGCTTTAAATCTTGGTGTCCAGGATGAGACAGACTTCTTCTGTTTCCAGCCTTGGCAGTGCTGGCAGTCAAACTATAGCTCTGTTTCAGAGCTCAAGTGAAAAGTGGATCCGTATCTCTTCTCTTTGTCCCACTGTTTTTTGTTTTTTTTAACCCCCCCCCCCTGCCCCCCCTTCATCTTTCTGTCATCCAAATTCTTCTCCACCCCTTTATCCATACATCTGTTGTAGTTTGTTTTTTGTTTTCTTGTGCAAAAGGTGAATTTTCTCAAAGAAATTGGAATCAAACTGAGATTTTTCAAATGGACAGTGAGAGAGCCATCAGCAAAGAATTTGTGAGCGAAAGCAGACAGACATACCCATGGGGGAACAACACCACAAGGATCTGTACCTATTTTGTATATGTATAATAAATTGAGATGTTTTTAATTATTTTGAATGCTGAAATAAAGCATGTTAAGTGGTCTTACATTGAATCCTGCCTAATTCCCTGACTGGATCCCCAGGATCTTAATTAAGCTGCTTTTTCCTATTTACCAGTTGTACAGTACTAAGGAAAATCTCAGAAATGTTATTTTTTCTCTCTCTTGTTCAGTCTATACCTCTTCCTAACTATGACAGAGAGTGTGGGTGTGTGGCAAGAGAAAAAGATGCAACTGAGCTTGAGAAACAAAACTGGAGGATGGTCTGTTGGGCCGCAGCAGATTCTTTTGTTTAGGAGCTAAATCAGGTTGTTGTCCTGGCTTTGGGGGTCCTTGTTTGCTTAACAGCTCAGGATAGATTGGGAAACACTTTGAAGCAGTGACATTTCTTATGTATTTCTTGACAATTTAAAACCTCATTATTTTAGTAGCCCATGGAACATAAGCAGCTAAATAAATGTGACTCTTAACTGGGCAGCATGTACTATATCTGGGTCAGAAAACTGAAAAAAACTATGGCCTACCTCTCAGTTGGTGGAGACTCCTTGTTGTTGTCGGGCAGTCCCAAAGAGCTGGTGATGTTTTATCCAGATCATTAAAACCTGTTTGAAAATGCAGAAAATAACCCATCAAACACAGGTGTAGCTCTGATAATCCACCTCTGATGATGATGATGATAGTTGTCCAAAATAATCCAGTGTTTCCACAGCGAGGCAGAGCATCTGCACGGCTCAGGCAGCAGGACTGAGGGCTGCCGGGTGGACCTGCTCCAGGTTCAGTCCGTTGGCATCAGCTCGCCTTCACAAAGACACTGATTGTCCACCTTGAGGGAGGTAGCTATCCAGGAACAGCGGATAGGTTTGCACTCCCAGCGGGGATTTGGATTATTTCTGCCAACAATTTGGGTCTTTATTTGAGGCCTGGGCAGAGGAATGCTGACCTCTCTGGTTTCAGACACAGAGGAAGCTCTGTTTGCAGAGAGGAAACCCCACTGCAGGCACAGGGGACTCCGCAGTTGACTTTACACTGAAGGTAAACATCAGAGGAATAACACTGGAGAGATGTTGATGAGGTGAGGTCAGGTAAAAGCAGATAAAAAAATGAGATGGAGATTTACAAAGGTACTGTGGTTTTTAAAGCACTCTAAAGGGTTCAACCAAATTGCAAAAAAGAAAGCATATTTAATTACATACTAGTTAGTGGTGGCTCACAGTGCTGCTCACAGTCAGTGCTAACATGCTAATGTTTTGCAGGTATATATTTTACCATGTTCACTGTCTTAGTTTAGTATGTTTTGCTTATTAGCGAATCTGTACACACAAATTACAAGTGAGTCTGATGGGTCCTTCTTAGTTTAGCGTGTTACTAGCGTGTTTGGCATGTGGTCATAAGCCAAAGTATTTGACAAATTCACATTTTGACCTGATGATGGTGCTCACGTTATGGCAATCCATCCAATCATTTTTGATCCAGTAATTTCACTCAAAACCACAAATGTGCTGCTAAAAGTCCGGGGAACAGAAAACTTCAGAGCAATTCGTCCTCTGGGAATCATTCATGTCTTTTCACAATTTTGTGCCAATCCATATAATAGATGTTAAGATACTTCACAGGATAAGTGAAAACTTTGACCCACTAGCATGACTAAAACTGTCTTTCTGTCATTTGGGTCAACAGAGCCTTTAAAGTGCATATTAGGGTATACTGTCATGAATAACATTTGTACATTTGTACGTCACCTGTACACCTGGAGCAAACCACATTTGTAGAGTCAACCAAACAGTGGGAGTAGCTGAAGAAGAAATGGCAGAAAGACAGATAGAAACACAGTGAGACAGGCAGACTTTTAGTCCTCTTCTATCAGACAGTCGGTTTCTCTTCTGACTTCATATCCAAAGCGCAGCTGGTACATGACGCTCAACATGATCCAACCTCATCTTGTCATACCCATCTCTCGTCCCCCTCTCTCTCTCTTCTTTTAATGCTTCCTGCAAGTATTTTTTCTGCCTCTGGCGCTGTAGAGTCTGGATCTGTGGTTGCACCTGCTGCCCCCCTGGTCCTTGCTACTATCATAACTGCTCTCATTATTAGTAATGCTGTTAAACTGCTATCAACATTCTTTTTATTCATGTTGGCATCAATACCATTACCACATCTATTACTGTAGAACTGTACTTCACTACTGTATGTTCTCCTTCCTCCTGCTCTCTCTCCTTACATTTATTTGATGAATTATTATAACAACCCTTTACTCAATTCACGTTTGTTGTCAGAAAAGTTAGACCCATTACCCTTGGAGTTAAGGTAGGGTTAGTTAACATTTGATATAGTTACGGCTACAGGTTAGTTAGGCTAGACCCAGGACAGCACAGGGTTAAAGTTAGGGTATGGGAAAGATTTTTCTGAGGTTAGAATTTAGATTAAGGAAAAAGTGACAATTCCCATGGCTTAGCCCTCTGGCTGGCAGGTTAAATAGGTAGTCTAAGGTTATGTATAGGTCAGTACATAAGGGTTAAGGTTAGGTCAGGATTTGGTCGAACTATATCCAAAGGATTTAAGTCATGGTGCACAAGCATAAATAGAACTCATACTAACACTTTTATAATGAAAGAAAATCCAAGAGGTTCAATCCTGCAAGCAAGTCCATTTTCAGTGCTTGTGAGCTGCTGGTCTTGTGAAAATAACACGAGTTATTGAACTAAACATTGTCTGTCTAGGGGTTTAGGACAAAAAAATGTATTAGCAATTAATCAAAAAAGGAATCAAGAGATAAATTGCTGCAGCTTTAATTTATTACTGCAGACCCTTGAGTTTCTCAAATGTTTTAAAACCCCCAAAAAGTTAACAATTATTATTAGTAATAATAATAAAGAGTGCCTCATTACAAAGCGATATCCATTACTCTAATAAAACAGGTCAAAAGCTTTTATTGTTACCTTTACTTTGTCTGGATATGTGTTTAAAAACTTGTCATGATCCACTGACTTTAACTTTATCATAATTTACTACAAATGTCCACAAGCTACATTACAGACATGTAACAAAGAAACAAACCTTTTACTCTTTCTTCATTGCTCTACAGGCGTTTCCCTCAGCTCATCCAAAACGCTGCTGCCAGAGTTCTAACTAAGACCAAGAAAAGAGAACACATCACCCCTGTTCTCAGATCTCTGCACTGGCTTCCAGTGGCCCAAAGAATAGACTTCAAAA
>JAVQJD010103952.1:0-16159 GCA_036023655.1 Nannoperca australis | reverse complement strand
CAAGTCTGATGAGACGTCCTGTTGTTTTCAATCATGGTTCTATGCACTTGATGTAAAGCTCTTATTTTGGAAGTCGCTTTGGATAAAAGCGTCTGCTAAATGCCTAAATGTAATGTACTTGTCAGTGGTTTAGTACAGTTGGCCCATGCAAGGCTGAATTTCCACCAACAAAGGGGAGGGGGAAGTACATTTTAGCATACTGGTGCAACCCTGGTGAGGTGGGGAGCAGGCAAACTGTGTACCTCACGCATGGGTGTGGAACATTTCAAAAACATTCTGTAGTCAAGTCTGACTTCAGTGAATGTGCAGGCTAGATCTGTTGCATTAGCGCACTATTCACTGCAAGCATTCCTGGCATTCTTGTAGTAGCGATCAGCAATGTTCATTGTGGCTTCCTGATGCATTCCTGGCATCCTGCTGCTGTGTGCTCCATGTGTAAAGTGACACTGTGCTATAATTACTTTCATTATTCCGAACAGCGTCGGGAAGATTAAATGATGGCTGTACTTGAAAGTGCTTGCTCTTGTCTAGACACTGCTTCCTGATAAGCTGAAAACCAGATGGGCAATGTAACCTGAGAGGTTGGTCACAGCCACACGGTCACTGGCCTGGGCCACTGGTCTAGTCTTTAGTGTGCGTAATGGCTCAAACGGTAGCCTAGAATCTGTCTCTAAAGACTTTCCTTGTGTCTACTTATCAGCATGGCTAGAATCTTTTTTGTTTTTGAGATTCACGTTATATTTCTCATACACAACAGCAGAGATCTGACAACGAGGAACAGAGTGGACACAGGGAGCAAAGAGCCAGTCCGGCCCGGCTTCCCTTTGGCAAAAAGCAGCTTCCACCCATTCCTAAGAATGCAGCCCCCATTACCAAGCCTGTGTCAACGGGCACCCCAGCCCAGTTGGCCAATGGCACACATGCCTCCTATGGCCCCTTTTACTTGGAGTACTCTCTGCTGGCTGAGTTGTAAGTATTGGTCCAGTATCAAAATGAAAAGTTCAGTTGTTTTTGTTTTTATACCAGTGGCACTTGTCGCATTGTTTTTCTGTTTTAAACTTAACATTCCTTTTTAATATGTTGGTAGCACTTGCTTTTAAAACGCATGGTCTGCATTAAGTTACGTTCAAAGCATACCTTTTTTATTTAGTATAGAAGATGAATAAAGTTACATGCATGTTTTTTGTTTTTTTTCTCCCTTTTTGTATTGATTGATCTTCTTGACCTGTGACCTGCAGCACACTGGTGATTAAGCAGAAACTCCCTGGAATTTATGTGCAGCCATCATACAAATCAGCACTAAGTAAGAACTCTCTTTTTGAAGTTAATGCATGTTTCATATATTATGCAACATGTCACTATATTCTGCAGAAAATAACCTTTTGCTGAGTAGTCTTGCACCTTCACTGGTAAACCGCTTGGTCCAGCATGATTCATTCACTTGTGTTGATGGATGAAGATTCTGAAATGCTATGTCTCCCACTGTTTAGTGTGGTTCGGGGTCATATTCATCAGGCATGGCTTGTACCAGGATGGAGTCTTCAAATTCACTGTGTATATCCCAGATAACTACCCAGATGGAGAGTGTCCTGTAAGTATAATGTACTTCTTTGGCATGTAATTTTTTGCATTTTTACTGTTTACAGAAAAACAAAGCTTGCACTGTATTTTCAAGCAGAAAGATTTGCGTGCATTTAGTCATACAGTTGTGCCTATCGTCAGGGTTTGTAAAGTCATGGTTAAAATAAATAACCTTGACATTTGTAATTTTCCCATGGTTAGAAAAAATGTTATCTGGAAATGTGTTCATGGTTGTATTTTTAAACTACACTTAAAAAAAAAAAAGTTTATTATTGCTCTTTAGAGATATAACAAGTACCAGTTGATCCTGAAAATACTTGTTACAGAACAGTTCTAAAATGTTGTTAAGCAAAAACAAAGTGGGGCCAACCCTCAGCTATGTATTCCTCATGCTTCCTTTCAGAAATTAGTATTTGACATCCCAGTCTTCCATCCTCTTGTTGACCCTGTGTCAGGCGAGCTTGATGTCAGAAGAGCTTTCACCAAATGGAGGTATGCTGTCTGCATTTAAGCAATTTACTCTCCTATTTTCTTATTTCAAATTTATAAATATTAAAGTGAAAACTAAATTATTAACTTTGCATACAAAATTCCACCCCACACACACTACACTCCACCCCACCCAAGCCAGTCTGGCTTGGTCAGTGCTTCGCTTGGACAGTTTACTCAGCTGGATATTGTCCGCAAAGTCATAGTCTGAAAGTAAAATGTTTTAATGAACAAAATTGTGAAAACACATTCAGTATGATGTTGATGAATGTCTTGAATATCAACTTTATTTCACATTCTAACATTTCATCACTCAGAACAAGGTTATGAATAAAATTCTGTGATGTTAGGGTGTTCACCGTTAGTGTTAAAGGAGATTAAGCAGATTTTACATTTTGAATCTTCTAAGTGATTTCATGCTCTTATATTTCTGGTAAAGGTTTAACAATGTCAAGTCCCTCTATTGTGTTCTTGTAGACGGAATCACAACCACATCTGGCAAGTCCTGATGTACGCGCGTACAATTTTCTACAAGATCAACACCACTGAACCACTCAACCCAGAGGCTGCCGTGCTGTGAGTATCTGGGCCTCCGAGCCTCCTTTCGGTTGTTTGTATCCTAAAGTAAGAGAAGAGTATAAAGCAGAATTGTATGAATCCGGTTCGGACTAAATGGCTGTGTGGCGAGTTACAAATGTCCAACTCCTAAAATCATTTACTCAAGTTGTTTATAAGAACATGTGGCATAGCTATGAACCTGTTTGTTTTTTTCTGCTTCATCTCAAGACCTTTGTCATGGTAGACATGTTTGGCTTTAAGACTGCAGGCAGATTTGTTGCTCAAGTCACATATTTAAGACGGGCGGTCCGCACTGTTATTTGCAAGTGATCCGATCGGATTTGTGTGTCCAGACGTCACCAATCTATCTGCATGGGTTGCTGTGGTAATGTAGGCATCGGTAACAACACATGCTGGAGACCCTTTTTTCCCCATTTTTTTCATTTTCATGTACCTGCTCTGATACACTTTCGTCACTCTGGATTTGACTTGGTCGTAGTGTCAATTTGCGAGTGACACAAAAGACACTTTTGAAATCCAATTTGAGCGTCCAAACTGAGACACATGTAGAAATCAAAATTGGAGGTGCGCTTCCAAATGTGTCCAATTAGCAAAAAAAAAAAAAGCTTATCAAAAGAGGAAAAGCACAGGTGAAACAAATTTGATGGCTCCGTTCCATCAAGTGTCCCAGTGAGCCAGCATGCACAATATCACGACCTTGAAACTAGCTCACCTAAATGGAAACTGATTGTGACAGATGTTTTATTTTGTCCATCCCATTTTATGAGTGAGGGCAAGCTTAAAGAAACTCTGTATAATGCAATAGAGTTTGGCATGAATCAACACCTCTCTCAAACAGTTTCAACTTAAAGGTAATTATAACCTTGCTGGAACAGCACAGGTGTAACTAAAAATACTACTGATTACTCGGTTTCATCGAGTCCAAGTAAGCCAGCATGCACAATACCAGGGCCCTAGATGGGCCCTAGAAGTGGCCCTATACCAGGGCCCTAGAAGTGGCCCTATTAAATAAAATTCAGCCATTATCTAAAGGTCTGCTGTGAAATTTTCTAAACAGTGTGAATGAAAGTGTCTGTAGGGGAAAAAATGCATTACATCATCACTATTTATTTGTCATTGGCTTTTACCATGAACATTAAAATCTACCAGAGGTGTGGTAAACCTTGTGTACAGGCCTTTGCATGCACATTTCTAAATAAATGTTAATCTTAAAAGGGTACCAGGAACTCCAGTCTTCATGTGTTCCCATCATTTTTCTTATCAGCTGCTATGTATCATGTAGGCCTAGCTCCATCTTTCTCTTGGTAACTCATATTTCAGAGCCACATTCACGTCTTTTAACCTCTTTCACAAAACAGAAACAGCCTGGATTAGTTTCAGGCTTAACTTACAACTCGTGTCACAGTTTTCATACATTTTTTTCCCCCTTTCAGATATGAAAAGGACGTTCAGTTGTTCAAAAGCAAAGTGGTGGACAGTGTGAAACTATGCAACAGTCATCTTTTTGACCAACCCAAGATAGATGACCCCTACGCAATAAGGTTGTTGATCTGTCCCCATTTTTACCATTCCACAACCTCTCATCACTACAGGAAAACACTGATGAAATGATTGATGTTGTCTCTCACACCCTACTCTCATCCATTTGATAGTTTTTCCCCATGGAACCCGGCTATTCATGAGGAAGCAAAAGAGCGGATGTTCACATACAAAGTACGTTTTTCGAGGAGAGTGCAACGTAATGCATCTCTGCTCCCAGAATTAAAACCCAAAGGGTTTTATTGAGCCACAGCGTTGGCTCTGAGAACTTTGATTGATCGAGCCGTTCCTGTTGTGTAACTGCTAATTTGCCTCTTGTCGCTCTAGAGACGGCCCGAGGATCACCACAAGGGAACGCAGGTGTCAGGGCTGTCTTGGGTGAAGCCTGGTTCAACGCAGCCCTTCAGCAAAGATGACAGTCTACCCCAGAGCTGAGACTGCACTGTTGCTGCAGCAGCCACTAGAGGGAGGCACAAGCATCGGATGCCACACCACTGGCTCAGCTGTTTATTTGAAGTGGATCCTTCAAACAGTTGGGAGAACTTTTCTATTAAATCTCCACGTTATCGCTCAGCTTTAAAAGCTTTGTAGGCATCTCCTCAAACAGCTTTAGAATAAGGAAACAAAGTTTGTATCATATGTAAAATCGACGATGACAAATGGATGTCTCTGCATCGTTTTTAGACTGTGATGCAATCAAAGCGCTTTCTCATTTAGATTTTTCTGATCCGTGCACATGTTGGGCTAGATGATTTTAACATACTGTCCCAAAAGGAGATGAAAAGTGTGAGCAAAGCAGTTTGCATTCATACAGTAACTATAGTGGACTACATGATCTATACCACTTGTTGAAATTGGCTCAGGACTGTTTTATTTGTCAGACTTGAAATGTTGTCAGTCACAGCCGTGTAAAGGAAACATCCTAATCGCAGCTCCTCCCGTTACCCAAATTCAATTGACCTGATACTGTATGTTTAATTTGTTATTGGGCAATGATTTCTTTTTAATTCCACTGTGTAAACTACAATTTTAATGAGATGCTAGATAAGTAAGCTCCCGTATTTTATTTTGTCTAATTTTTAAATCATTTTGAATGTTTTATGTACCTTTTGGCTATTGGTTATTAAAGGTTTGATGTGTAAATAATGGATGCTGTGCTAAGCTTTGACTTTAAGAGACGTGTCTGTATTGATGTTGGGATTTTCTAAGTCATGTTTTGGTTTTCTGAGCTTTCTTTGCTAATGTTACTTAAGCCCCCTTACAGATTTATCTTTTATTCTTTTAAGTTACAGCAGGATTCCTTCATAGGCCTGAAGGAAAATCAGAAATGTATTTTCACAAGGTTAACTTATTAACTAGTTTAAGCAGCAAAACAATTGCGTTTCGTCCAGGAAGAAGAATACACCTTTTCTGTTTTGCCAGACAAATGTCACTTTACATGTAATGTCTCAATCTGTAGAGGGCTCTGGCTTAATTGATAGTAATATTGCCCAGCCACTTTCAATATGCAATTATCGTTTAACTAAGGATGTGGGGGGGGGGGGGAGGAAGGAATTTTTTAAAACCGTGGGAACTCCACGAGGAGATGACTATCAGAACAGCAGATCTGGTGCTGCAACCTGTTGGATCTATTTATAGCTGCTGTGAAAGGCAATGGCAACAACATCACACTGCCATTTGGGCTGTCGGCATCCTCAAACGTGTGAGTCGTAACGTGTTCTATAGGGACCTGTTCCTGCTCCAGTTTGTGAAAGACATTACTGCATAGGTGACATGAGATTTAAATGCCTCTGAAATCAATAAAGTTATCAAACAAAGTTACAACTGGAATCTTTATTTAATGTTTTTGTAGTTTGTGTGTATCCTGTTAGTATCTTGTTGACATCTTATAGGAATATTGACTTGATCTATTGGGAGTCCTTGCAGAACACGTTCATTCACATCAAAAATGAATGAATGATATCAAGTCAATATGTACTCACTATTGAGGACGACAGATATGTGTAGTCCAGATTAGAATAGGCAGTATGTCGCTCAATCATCCAGCAGAGGTCGATATGTGCCCACAGTGGAGAACAGCTCTCCCACTCCGTCACGTTCGCATAGAGGAGAGACTCCGGTGCATGTGCTAAAGTAAAACCTCTCCGGATTGGCTCTGGCCTGTACGCGGCCATCTTATGAACTCTGTCAACATAGTGACTTTACGCGTGAATCCACGATTTAATCGGCCGCCCTCCGCGGCTGGTTGGGGTCGGCGTCGCATCGAGAGCGCTGGTTCTGGGCGAACCGGTTTTTAAATGTGAGCGGAAGAGCGAGATTGTGGCAAAATGTCAGCGGTCCAATCAGAGAGGAGGTCACTAATATGCAAATGCGGCGTTATCGCAGTCACGTCAGCAGCAGCGCTAGAGCCGCTGCGCCGCGGTCGCCAGCAGGAGTACAACTAATAACACAGTCACAACTTCGCCGACAACACCCTCTCCGCGTTGACGTCTGGCGTTACACTTTTGGTGTTCGTTTCAGGTAAGAAATAGCACTTGTTTTTACGGTTTTGGGGAGACGTTTCGGAGTCGAGGGGTTCCGTTTCATTGAAGAAAGGAGCTGTCAAATGTCTGACAGTCAGTCAGTCAGTGAGGCTCGCCTCAGCTGTCTGATGACATACCGCCTCGCTGGATGTGTATCTTCCCGGTAGAAATAAGACTGTTGACTTGCCAAACTTGTCTGCGCTAGTCCCCCCCCCCCTCCTCCAAGTTCGCAAATAAAACCGAACGTGTCCTCGTACTTTTGTCACAGTTTGCGCGTGGCTCAAAAAGTGGTCCTCCGTGTGGTTCTCGGTCGTGGTGGTCCTGAACTGACAGCGACTAGCCGAGCTAAGTCAGCGCCGCACTTGTAGACCACACGGACACGACAACCGCGAGCGGGGCTAATACCCGGGGCAGTTTTATTAGAAATGAAAACGAAAGTCGGCTGAGCAAACAAACTAGTTGTGTTATCGCGGACACCATCGCTGTCGACCTTTCCATCCTTCTCAGGCCTCCTCCTCTTCCCCCCCCCCCTTCTTCCTCATCGAGGAAAGCGTCACGACACCTCTTGAATCCTGTGTGGCTTCCAAAGTGGAGGTTTTGGCTAGGAGCACGTGTGACCCGGGTCGCAACAACCCAGGGCGAGCGTTTCCAAATCCAAAAATCAAATGTCCCACGTGCATTCATTTTTTTTTTGTTTGTTTTTGTTGTTGTTGTTGTTGCTTCCACTTGGCGAACAGTTGAGCTTAAAAGTAGCGCAACACATTGCCCTCCTCGCCGGCTTATCAAACGCCGAGCTCGCCGGGAGCTGAAGCCATTGCTGGTTGAACGTGAAGATGATGATGATGATGATGCTGCTGCCGACTTCAGAGGTGAGCCCGGTGTCTATTTCATGAAAGCAGGACTCCCTCGTCAAAGGCTTCGGGGAAACGCGACGACCCGCGTTGCCGAGTGCTACGAGGTACCACTGTAACAATTAAAACATTTTTAAGAGTCTTGAGCACTAAATGAGACGGCAAGCGCTTACTTTTTATTCCAACGCGACTAACTTTACTCGTTTCTTATCTCGGGCGGTATTTAGCTAAGTTTTTAGCTAAATGTATGTCTCGCAAACTTATTGGTTTGACGTTGTTTTGACTGAGGTGCGCATCAGTGGCCATTTGTACGACACCATGCAGCAGTGCCACGGTTCAATGGCGACCTCGGGTTAGCCGCGGCGCTTGTTGATATTAGGCAGGAGTTGCACGTGCCTTGATTGTGCTTACGGCGTCACGATTATGAAGGAAACAGCTGGAATTCGACGGAGGCTTATGGGACTGGTCTGTGCCTCAGGGCCAGATGGGAGGGGAGGAGGGGGAGGGGGGGCGTTTAAAAGGTTAGCAGTGGCTTGGCTAGCAGGCTCGGGGATATCCTTGCATTCATTCGTAGCACATGGGGAAAGAAGATGTAAACGCGTATTAGTTTTCAAACGCATGCATACGCGTACATACTGCTTTTTACAGGGGGGGGGGGTTACGGTTGTAAATCCAGCTTGAATGGGCTCCTTACTCCACCCCGGTCAGCTTTCAACTTGGGTTAGGCTGCATGTCTCAGACGTCCTTTTGAAATGTCATACAATCACATAGTGTTTGAAATCATTTCAATTGATTCAAGATAGGTCCATTTTCCTCATATACATGTTTCATTTGTAGATGATATGAAAGGACACAAGCACTTTATGCATTGTCTTGTGTTTGGCATAAACTCAATAGTGTATCCCCAATGATCAGTGCACATCCTAAATGAGTATCATCATCACCCAAGTACATAGCGAAACACTCTTCAGATACTTAAAATCCCTTTACTGGCGTTAGAGATGTTGTAATTATCACACGAGCATGACTGGGAAAAAGTTGTAATATTCTAAATACTTAAAAATGCTGATATGTAGCAATCACGTACACTTTCCTCTTCATTCTTCTTCAAGCGGTGTTGTCTTTTCTCTTCTTAGGTAGGGATTTCACATGCCTCCCTGTTTTGCTTGTTGACAGAGGGTGAGACAAACAAATGTTGCCAGTTATCCAAAGAAGCTTTAAAAAACACGACATCAGGCTGGTAAACAAAGCACTGGGGTGAACCTGAAGTTGGAAGCACAACAATTTTTTTTTTTTTTGGAACCTGGTGCTTCTTATATATTTATTTCTGTTTACCTCTGTTCGGTTACGCTTCATGTTTGTAATAATCTGAATAGACTCCTGGAAGTAAAACATTGCATATGATCTATTCTGGGTTTTATTCGGCCTGTAGGACACCAAAAAATTGTGATAGTGTAAACAACGGGGTAAAAAAAACCCCCAAAAGACTCACAAGCTGCGAAACAGCCACAGAACGACCGGTATGAAAACAGGGCGTCGCGGTGACGCAGTGGTTAGCAGAACATTCTTGGTTAGGACCTGCTGGCCGGCTCGGTCGTCTTCTCTGTGCAGTTTGAATGTTCTCTCCAGGCCTGCGCGGGTTTATGCAGGTTAGGTTTTTTGGCGACTCAAGAATTGCCAGTAGGCGTGAATGTCAGCGGGCATGATTGTTGTTGACCCGTCCACGGTGTAGCCTGCCTTTCACCCAATGTCAGCTAGGAATGGCTTCAGCCCCCAGAGCCTGCACATGATAAGCGGGTATAGATAACGAATTAAATGAAAGCCAAGGAACATTGTGACGCATATAGTTCTATGTTGGTGTTTGGGTCTATTATGGACTAAGCAGGCAACCTAGGCAGATTTTTTAACAACATAGCCTAAATGCGGAAAAGCTGGCTATTAGAATTACATTTTAGTGTAAGAGCTCAGACATGTTGCTCATGTTTAACAAGTATGAGAATCCTGACAATGCATTTTCACACGCATTTACAAATACTTTCATGTTGTGGCTGGGGTTTATCAACTTGTATGACTAGCATGTCTGACCTCACATTTTGAGTCTGCACTGGGCACTATGTCCGCCATTGTAGTGTAATTTATGTACTCATTACTTGCTTTCAAAGTAAGTCATTTTTTGCAATTTATTTGACCTGGTATACAGGTCAAAACTTATGTGAAATTCTATGAGATATATATATATATATATATATATATATATGATAGAGAAATGTCTGTTCTTATTTGTGCTTTTGTGTGCTTGCATGCGTAGCAAGTCAGCATAAAATGACTGACCTGGGTAAGCTTCTGTCTTCTTCCGCTGGTCTGTGGTTGTAGAACACACACACATGCACACACACGCTCTCTCTCTTTCACTCACTCACACATGCACGCACGCATGCTCAAACGACCTCATCTGCCTGTGTCCCTAGCTGTTGAAATTCTATCAGCTGTCTGCACCTCCCACACATTTTGCAGTAGCAGGGCAGGCAGCATCATTGGCTGTGGGGGTGGGGGATTGAGGTGCGTGTGTGTGTGTGTGTGTGTGTGTCTGAAAGGGGAGGGGGCACAGGAAGAGGCACCTGCTGGTGGCTGGCGGTTGGTTTGCACCAGCTGCTTTGCTGCACACATGAAAGGCAGTGCTGATAGATAATTGACGGTACCAAATTTCTAAGAGACCCTTTTGACCTAGCCATTACCTGCCTTTTGAAAGCTTTCTGCTATAGCCTACAATCATGCATCACTGATGATGAAACAGATAAAGATATTCTCAGACTGAGAATGTTTTATTTGCGTGTCTGTGTGTGGTGGGGTTTTTGCTAGATTATTTTAAGGAGTAGCTTGTAGATTGTTTGCAAACTGTGATCTGATCTTCATCTAGACTATACATTTTATACAGTCTTTATCTTCTTGTATTAATGTTGTATTTTAATATTTTTTTCCTTCTGTTTTTGGACAGGGACACAATATAATAGACATGCTGTAGCTTTGTAGACTGCGAGGTTCATTGGGACCAGCTTGGATCCAGTGGAGTTCCAAAGGTTCCAGTTACCCTCCAGGCTCTGCCATGGACTTCTTTAGTGACCCCAGCCTCTTTGTTGGAGGTTTGGAAGGGCTGGATGAGGATTGCTTTCCCTCTGCACCATCACTTGTGGATGAGCTAAACCTCAGTGCTGACTTTGAGCCCCTCCAAGTGGAGCCTCTAGGCCCAGTAAAGCACCCAGACATGATGCCACCAGATTCTACCCAGCAAGCCATGCCCGCTTACAGTGAGCACATGGGCCACTACATTGGCAATAAGGCACAGAATCCTATGGGGCATGCGTTTTCTGATCCTGGGGCCACAGGTGGCGGAGGCAGTGGTATGATTGCAGACCAACACGGCCAGTACCACAATGCTGCCATGAGCCAAGTACCTCAATCCAATGGGCTGTTCTGTAACAGTAGCAGTCCAATGTGGGGCAACCAAGACCAGAATGGGAATATGTATCACCCCTTATCTCAACAGCAGCAACAAGAGCTTTGTCAGCAGCAGCAGCAGCAACAACAACAACTGTGCAACCAGCAACTTCATGTCCGACAACAACAAACACAACAGCAACAACACCACCCGTGTCATCAGCAGCAGCAGCAGCAGCAGCACAGAATGCGGCAGCTGCAGCAACAACAACAGCAGCAAAGTCATCAGCAACAGCTGTTAAACCTGCGCCAGCACCAACAAATTAACACACAGACTATATCCCTGCAGCAGCACAATTTCTCTTTTCACCAGGGAGGTCAATCTCAGAGCCAACAGCAAGTTCACCATACTCCGCAGCAGGTTCAGCTCCAACTAACTGTGGGAGGACCACGGTTCCATTCAAGGGCTCTACCAAGTAAGTCTTACTTGGATAGTCAAAATGTTTCTCAGAGTGGGACTTGCTTACAACCGCAGCAGCAGGGTAGCTACCAGTTGACCAGAGGAGGACAAGCCTTCTCTGGATCAGGACCGGAAGACCCCAACCTGCCTTTCCCCATGCATTCTCCATCTATGGTTCACTCCTTGCCCACATGCTCAGTCAGTTCGGCCACTGTTTACCAACCGGCTCAGTACCCTGCCTACCCTGGAGAGCCAGAAATGCCCAATCTCAGTCAGCAGTCTTTGTCCTCCTCAGTGTCTAGGCCCACCCCCACCCCTGCAGCCCTCACTTCTACAGTGCCTGAACTCTCAGGGACAGTATGCCCGTTTCCACCCACAGCAGTGATGAGTCAGCAGCACACTAGGACCCCGGCTAGCCAGGCCGAGGGATGTCCTTTCCGGGCCCTACACTGTTCTGGAGAACCCCAGGGAAACTGTAAGTCATCTGAAATGTTTGGTGAATCTATGTGCTGTTACCCCAGCATGGCCAGCCAGCTGCCCTCTGAGCAGCCTCCGAGCTGCGGGGCCATCAACACTAATGGATACCAAGCACTGGGAGAAAATCTCCTGCCATCAGAGGCTCATGATGGAGACTTAGAGGGCCTGGAGCCTCCTGACCTCCTGCCTGACCTACTGCCCCAGCTGGAGGCTGCTCTCAGCCAACAGGACGAATCCAGCTGTTCCTGGGCCAATTCCAGCCAGGAGAGGGGACATGAGCGCAGGAAACCACCACCTGTTGAGTACAAGGAAGAGAAGGTAATACAATGTTAGAAACTTCTGATATTTTTGGGGGTTAACTTAAAAATATAAAGCATTTGTTTGTTTTGAGACATTTTAGTCTCACTATAGCCGAGCTACCCTCTGAATCTAATGTTCTCTTTGGCCTAGTCTAATTTATATCAACCTATGCACTCTGTCCCTTACCCCATTTCTTCTCAGTATAGATCAATGAGGGGAACTGGAGGAGGGGTGACCATTGATAAGTTGAAATGAATTGAAAAAATTAGATGATTTATATTTGCATTAATATCTGCTTTGCGAATGGAAAACATTTCTTTTTTGCTGACATTGAGAGAATTTGTTCTTCCTTGTGTAGCATGGCACAGAATCCAGCCACTCATGTAATGTTTAACTAACTATCCCAGATAGAACATGCGCTTGTCTAGTCGGAAACCTGCAATCAGTGGTGGAGTGGGGGAAGGTGGAAAGACTGTACCTAGTGCCATCTGAAAGCCTTCTAAAAATGATAATAGTCTGTCCAGCCTGGCCTGTCTGTCTGCCCAGTGTGCCGACAGCAGGTCAGGCCTGATTAGGCTAAGAGTGGCAGGAGTGTCTTCAGGACTTAGCTGTAAGCATACTTAGGGCTATATCAAGATGTGGGTCAGGGCAAGCCAGAGGCACTTGCACACTGCCTTGCTGGAGTGTGGGGGAGGTTGCACACTGTTGTGGTAGCTGCCACTGTGTGTGTGTGTGTGTGTGTGTGTGTGTGTGAGAGTGTGAGTGTGCATGTCCACATGTGAGAGAAGGCAGGAAGAGAAGAGCATGGTGGAGGAGAGTGGTTAGCACATGAGGGAGGGGGGAGTGGGTTTGGGAGATGGAGAGAGCAGTAGCTCATGGAAAAAGGAGAGCTGAGGAGAGAAAGGCAGGGGAAGAGACAGAGAGGAAGAGCATGAGAGGGAGACAAGAAGCGGAGGGGGGAGGAAGGGAGAATGCATTAGCTGGCTGTAACAGGCTTCAGGCGGTTCCTGGACCTCAGTTGGCTAGTAACTTAGCATTATCCACACAGCCTCCTGGCCCACGTGTGACCAGCAGCAAAAGCAACAGACGTGTCATCATGGTCTGCACAGTTAAAAAGGCTGTGCGTTTCAGCATGACCATGCATTCTTTTTATATTAATGTTCCATTTCAGCAATCTTATTACAGAAACATGTGTTACAAACAATTCAACATGTCAAACTACACACACGTTAAAATTTGTTGTTTGACATTATCTTATCAACCCCACCTTTGCTGAATCCACATCCTAGTAAACACATGAATGATTACAATTGAACAGTAAAGGTTTGAGTGACTCATTGCAATCTGTCTAAACAGTGCCCTCTTACTGGCAGCAGACCCATTATGCCCCCCACCCCACACGTCTGAAACCAAACCTTTGCCCATGAGCCAAAACGCAACCTGTGTGTTGTTGAGTGCTGCCTGTACCACCCCCAACAGGCAGCAGGCGACAACAAAATTGGTGGCCTGCCTAACCAGAGCTCATCCACACAGGCCATTTGTCCATCTGCAAAGGTCCTTGATTGAAATGGGGCCATGAACCACAGCCACACGAGCAAGCCTCTCCCTGTCTGTGTCAACAACCAGCCCTGTGTTGATGCTTACAGGCTGACTGTGCTATTCATGTGTACTGATGTGTGAAGAGCCTGCTGATAGTGTGTTTGCTGAACAGGCAAGGCATCGGGTGGTGGTGGTGGGGGGCGGGTATAGTTGCCCACTCTTTACTCCCCCGCAGTAAATGTGGCTAATTAGGATTTCCACTGGTTGTAATGGTCGGCTGCAGCTGTGATGACCACCCAGGGTTCAAGAGTAGTTGTTCCAGGTTGACACATTCAAAGGTTAAATTGAGTAAAAAAATAATGTCTCAGGCCCTGGTGCAACGGATGTAAATTCAAATGAACAGATGTGTGTAGAACTGTGGCCTGTCCCATTAATCCTTTCAGCAACAGTTATGCTAGGGGCTTTCTCTTGAGGAGGTAGTTTAAGCTCACGGACATCAAGCCACCCCAGTGAGACCCTTCTGAGCTGGATGCCAGTTTGTAATGCTTACATGCGCTCATGTGAGTCAGCAAATCAGTCCTAATGCTGTGTGTAGTCAGGAACTCATGACGTCTTTCGAGATCTCTGTTGATGTTAAAGTGGCAGACAAAGTAAATGTGAGATGTTGTGACAGACAATCGCGGGCAATGTTGCAAATCAGTGAGCAGGACTCTTTTTGGCAGTAATGGATTTCAGGGTTTTTACATTAATGGGATCAAGAATCTCGATTTGCCTGGTCACTAGATAGTAGTTACTTCAACATGGATTAGCCAAAAACAGAGTTTTCCATGTGGTCATTTCATCTACACAGTAAATCATTTCTCAATTGGAGTTGCAGAAATTGGGCTGTATCATACTACATTATTGCATATTGCCAAAATGTTGTTTTTTTTTTTTTTTTGCATATCACCCAGAATATACTGGCAAAACGTTGCACAGTAGTGTGAAACTTGTTGGAGAGCTTTATTATTGTTTTCATTTGTTATGACATGGTAAAGCAAGAATTTGTGCATTTTTTTGGGGGGGGGGGGGTCAACTTTGGACATCCAGTGCTGGTTAATTTCCAATGGGAGAGTTGTGTCTTCCTTATCTTGTATATGATCACAATCCCAATGTGTCTTAATTTGGATTTTTATGCTAGAGCTATATATGGGTACACATTAAACACACCCCAAAGGCAAAAGGGAAACTGATTTTGGAGATTTGTGGTGCAACAGCAGCACATTTAAAACACCCTTTCCCAGTGAACTCAAACTGCCACCCTGGTATCAGTCCTGATCTTTGGTACCTAAGGACCCATCATTTCAATTCAAAACTGACGTGGGCCACTACATCTCTGTAATAAATTTGTAGCATTTAAATAAATGTATTTACTTTTAAGATGCCGAATTAACGGATAAAACACAAACCTTTATTATTCAAATAGGAAATATTAAGATGATTAAAATAATCACTTAACAATAATACTTTATCATACACAAAACAACCCACAAATTATGTAAGTAAACAAAACAATATGTTACTGAAAACAAGAGCTGTCATCACACCTAGCCTACACTGACTCACAGCAGAATTAAAAGGGTAGGGTGGTGGCCATTACAGCTGTAAGACTGTTATCAATTAACACCAATAGTGTGTAGAGACAATATTAAATGTTATATTAAATGATATTTAATGTGTCGCAGGGCAGATGACTGTTAGTCTTTAAGTCAAAAGTTTTCTTTTTCCTGAGATCAGTTTTTAGAAATGGAGATCATTGAAGCATTTGATGCTGCAGAGAAATGCATATAAAAACAGATTAGATCTGGAAAAATGAACATATTACTACTTTGTCTATATCTCTTGTAGAGTCAGGTGTTTCCTATGTGACGTCATGACACGTGTCCTTAATGGTTGACTTTTCAGTTTCTCTCTCTCTCTCTCTCTCTCTCTCTCTCTCTCTCTCTCTCTCTCTTTCTTTTCTCCCCCCCCCCCTGCGGGTGGTCTATTCCTCAGAGCTCGGGTCCTCTACCAGAGGCCTGGGAGCTTGAGGGTCCTGCGCAGTATCTTAGCTGTTCCTAGTACTGCACTCCTCTGGAGCCACTCTCCCAGTTTGGGGGTCACAGCCCCGAGTGTTCCGATCACCACGGGGACCACTGTTTCCTTCACTTTCCACATCTTTTCTAGCTCCTCTTTCAGCCCTTGGTATTTCTCGAACTTTTCGTGTTCCTTCTTCCAGATGTTGCTGTCGCTTGGGATTGCTACATCTATTACTACTGCCTTCTTCTGTTGTTTGTCCACCACTACTATGTCCGGTTGATTCGCCATCACCTGTTTGTCAGTCTGTATCTGAAAGTCCCACAGGATTT
>JAVQJD010103951.1:0-21377 GCA_036023655.1 Nannoperca australis | reverse complement strand
AATATGTTACTACTACTTCTTACGCTAGTATTAATATAATAATAATTAGTTAGGCTAATTATATGAAAAAACATTATGCTAAATTATTTTGTACAAAAACATTATACCAACTTATACCATCTATCCATGGTACAATATAATTCAGAGAGTTTATGGTCTTGGTGCTAAACACTTGCATAACATTTTTATATTGTACAAAATGTATATTAAAGTCCAGGTAGGTTGTTTGGCCTGACCTGACCGGTGCTCCTTACACAGTTATTACGGTAATTTGGAGTGTCGCAAATCAACTGTCATTGTCGCCCTCCTCTAGCTAGCACAAGCTAAACTGCGTACATCAGGTATGATGTCGCTGAACACGAGAAGCAGCATCAGTGCGGTCACTGCATAGTTTTTTTTCTCCTCTAGAAACGTACTTTCCAAACCGTAAAAAACACGTTGTCTGTGCCGCAGTGGCCATTTTTCTCAAAATGGCCTACAACTGTTAGCATCCAAGCTAATGTAGCAATACAACGTTTAGAATCATTGCTAGCTAGCTAGCTAGCTAATCGACCTGTGGATAAACTGTGCACACTGACACATAACATGGCAGAGTCGTCGCCTTTGTCAGGTGTTAATGTTGTTCTGGTTATGGCCTATGGAAGCTTGGTAAGTAAGTTAGTTACAGTGTTGGCTGTTAGCTGGTACAGGCTCGTGCGATGATGCAGAATTTAAAGTCCTGTCACGTTTGATTTTGTTTGTAGGTGTTTGTGCTGCTGTTTATCTTTGTTAAAAGGCAAATCATGCGTTTCGCAATGAGGTCCCGCCGAGGACCCCATGCACCTATTGGCCACAATGCACCTAAGGTAAAGTGGATCTCCTCTTATATGGGTTTGATTCAAAGAGTAAGCAAATATGCAGCAGCTGCTGTTGGTGCAAGAGTTCATGTACCTGTGTGTTTTCTTCATGAATGAATTTCCAGGGTTTGAGGGAGGAGATTGACTCCAGGCTGTCAAAGGTCCAGGAGATCTGTTTCGAACCTCGTCTCTTGGCAGAAGAAGACGACAGGCTGAAGCAAGGATCACAGATTAGTCAGTCACTTTTCCAGCTCATCTTGTTGCCACCTGAATTTATTTGAAGCGCATATTGTTCTTTTTTGTAACAAAAACCTGTTTGTATTTCAAAGGTTGTTACAACTACTTGTACAGAATGAAAGCTTTGGATGCCATCCGTGACTCAGGTGAGAGACAGGAATTGATGCTCAAACTAAATTTTCACATAACTGAACCCATTATTCTTAAATTCACTTAAAGTCTTAAATCTTATGGAGAAGCAGTACATCAAACTGTTAATCTGTAAAATATGTTTCCTTAATGTATTTCTGGCCCTTTTTATCTTTTATTTTTGTAATTATATATTAGGCTCTTTGAGTTTACAAAATCATGTTCTTCGCAGTGACCCAATTTCCACATGAGGAGTATTTAAGTTTCATCTCTCCTAACCATCACTTCTGCTTGCTTCCTGTTTGGGCCTCAGGTATTCCTCTGCAGGAGATAAGCCGCAGTCCAAGTGCATTTACTGGACGAAACTTCAGGAACTGGCTGCTGGAGTTGCGCAACTCCCACTCTCTGATCAAGAGCAGCCGCAGTGCGCTCATTGACCGTTTGCTTGAAGGCTACGACAGCGCTCGCCATGGGACTGGGGTGCGTACCAGTGTTTTGTTTAAAAGGTTTAAGAGTTATGTTGGAACATGTTACTAATCTGACTTAAACTCTTTGTTTCAGGTGTTCGGGGAAGCCGAGTTTCTTGAATACCAGCGAGCACTCAGTGAACTAGCTGATGTGTAAGTGCTGTGATTCTGGTCCAGACATGAAATTGTTTGTTGGAACAAATGTTCCAGTCAGCATTGCTCACACCAACAGGGCTAGGCGTAGTGCACGCTGCAGTTTTAAGTTAAAAAAAATCAAGTAACTAAAAAAAAAATTATTCAAAGCAATTCATTTAACACAGCCAGTGTGGATTTAACAGACCTTGCTGATTTTCCAACAAAATGCATGATTGGCAGATTCTGGTTTTACTCAGTTTCAAAAGTAAATGTACCTTATGATCAGCTAATAAGTACGTATTTAATATTATCTATTACAAGCTAAGAAATCAGAGGCCGGTCAAATCTGAATACAGTTTCCACTGTATAAATGAAGCTTCATGTTGTAGTGTGGCCCCTACCCTTTAGAGCACACGTTCATAAATTATAAACACATTCACACATTATATAGGGTAGATCTGCAGTTGTATTACTTGCACTAATCTCGTGTTTTCAGCTCACGACAACTCTATTATTACACCCCCCTTTGTCTTCCTCTCATCTCCCTCAGGGTGAAGGCCTATTCCAGCACCACCAGCCTAGACCAGCATCACCAGTCTGCAGCCAAGGACCTGACAGCCTCTCCTGTCCGGGGCACTCCCTCCACCATCCAGGTCACCTACCTGCCCTCCACTGGCCAGCGCAGCAAGAGGCCCAAACACTTTCTGGAGCTCAAAAGTTTCAAAGACAACTACAACACACTGGAGAGCACCCTGTGAGGGACTGCTGCTGCGGACCGACAGTCAGAAAAATGTTTGTATGGTGTGTGAGCATATGGGCACAACGGTTACACAATCTACCGGGAAAGGGGAAGTAGTAACATACTGTAACTTAGTTTTCAAGGTTCCTTAAATTTCACCCACAAATTAAGTTGAACAACCTTACAGTAAGTTGTGGGTTTTTCCACACAAAAATATTTAAATTTAAAAGAATTATGTAGAGAAGAAAGAAAAAGAGAAAGGCCTCATTTTATTTATTTATTTTTCTTATCATGATGAAACCCTTATGTGCATGTGTTAAACCAAGGACTTTGTTCTTATTTTGGACCTAATGAGTGTGTTCAGAGGACAAATATGATTGTAGCCAACCTGGCAGGGTTTTTATTGTTATTTTTGTAAAAACAGCAACGTGAAATTCACCTGGATTCATTTTTATTTTTTCTCAAAAGTCCAAATGTAAATATGAGTGTTCCTTTTGATTTACTGTGTTTTTGTACAGATGTACGATATTTATATGAACAACCGTAACTTATTTAAGTGATATTGTTTTATTTGTATTTATGTGAGGTTGTACACTTTTGTGGTTTGAGATAAAAGCATTACAACCCACTTACTTAGTGTCTTTAATATCTCCACTAGGTGGCAGTACAAGGTTCTAGAGTAAAGATGCAACATGATGGTAATAGTTAGGCATGTAAAGCTTAACACATTAATAAACCAGGTATTACATTATATTTGACAGTCTACAACAAAAGGACACAGACTGAACTTCAATTAATCTATCTACAATGTTCACAGTAAACGGTTACTCAGCTTATAAAAATGTTCATCCTGGATTGCAACAGAAAGTATTTTACAAAAAGAAAAACAGTCCATACAAACAATGCATAATTATGCAAGTAAGCAAGTTTATCAGTTAATGTTATTAAATATGTAACCTTTTTCACAAACAGGACATATAATAAGGGTGTTGAGGCAACACTTGGCAGTGTAGATGAGAATTAAAATTATTATTATCAGCTACCCTCTATCTCTACAAGTTGTCCCTCATACATATTTTCCAGCATAACGAAAATACAGGACAAAATTATTATATATAAAATAGCGTTACCACTCTTATTATATTCGACCTAATAAATATATTTAAATTGAACAACGCTGACATAGCCAACTGCATGCCTGCCATTGGCAAAGTGTCGCAAAGCACTGAGGAATCTGACCCTGAACCCCGCTGCTTAGGATTGTGGTTGAATAGGCTGTAGGATAAAGAGGTGCTAAAAAACACGCAACACGATGGGATTATTTGTACATTTGTCCAAGTGGATGTGTAACAGACAATATGATGATGATAACAGAACAGATTTTATTCTCAACCCACCTTTTACACTCACTCCAATCAGCTTATTTCTGATTCTGCATGTGAAAGGAGTGCAGGTGGGAAACTTTACAACTCTGGGAACTTGACTGAACTCTTTCCTGAATGCCGCTGCATCTCGAAGACTTGCTGACAAAGTACCTACAGCGCAGACTTGTGGTTATGTGCATCTGAGAAGTTCAGTAAAAGGATTTTCATTGCGCAGCTTCTTTCCTTGTTTCCTTTTTCAGGATTCCACCTACTATTGGATCCGACTTCGAATCCTCCTGCGCTTTCCTTTGTTAGATTCCGTTTGACACTGAGGAAGCTAGTTAAGTTATGCAGAACAGCCTCAAAAGTAACTGAGGTACTAACAAAAGACCAATGTGCTTTGTCACCATGAGGCCTGTTAAGCTCAGCCTTTCTTAAATCACCAAAGGCCGACGATTTATTTACTGGTATATGTTTAAATATATATTTACACAGTATTTCACTTGTGGTCATTCCTTTGGTTGACACTCCATTCAGGAATTGATCTCAATGATTTTGATGAATGGGAGGGCCTTGTTGGTCTGTGTCGTCGGTGTGAGTGGTTTACTGTACAGAGGGGGGAAATAAATATAGAAAAATGAACATTATGAGGTTTACTTGGACATTTGACTAGCGTGACTGGTAGATAGACACCCTCTCAGTAGGATGAGAGTAGTATCTTGCTCACCTATAAACAACCTCTGGCTTGTTCTCAGTGGACGTCAGGTGCGGAGGGTCCTGGCCGGCCAGGAAGTACTCCATGTGGTCATGCATTTCTCTGTTCTGGAGACAGAAAGGGTTTAAAGACATTAAACTTTGTGTCCTCTAAGCTTCTTTTTCTAGTGCAAAAACACAGAAGCCATTGCAGAGCAGACTTTTCAGCTTTTAGTGGATTGGGGTGTGGTGCATTTAGGGTTAACAGAGAAATGACAGCTAAAAACACATGTAAAGTACTATATAACAATGTCAGAAGAAAATTCAGCCATAGCAACAATACATCTATGTAGGACCAAGCCTTTGGTGGATTCATTCAGGTTCTAACTGCAGTTACATGAAGCTCCTGACCTCAGCTTCCAGGAAAGCCACCTTCTCCTCCAGATCCACGATGGCTCGATCTCTCTCTTGGATGACCGTCCGGGAGTTCTGCAGCTGTATTATTAACAAAACAAACACAAACAAACAAACAATGTGAGAGGCTGCTCAGGGGAAACACTGCTCACTTTTCCAACAGGAGCAGATGCACCATCACTTATTCATGATAAGTGAATTTTGTTTCACCGCACGTTCCCTCTCGGCACCACTCCCTCAAATCAATTACGCTTTCTGTGTCCGCCTCCTCAAAATCTAATTTCCACATTAATGGCTTCCTGAGCATTTACGAGCACTGGAGAGCTCATTTGCATTGTGTGTGTGTGTGTATCTGTCTGTGTGCACCTTGCACTACTAGTCAACCTGCTTGTGTGCATAAATACCTGTTCGATCATGTGACGGACTTTCCTCTGCTGACTCTTTAGCATGTCGTCAAGGTGATGAATCTTTACCTTCAGTAAGGCCACCTCCTTCTCCAACTTCGCACACCTGCAAACACACAGAAACATGAGAAAACTCACTCATATATTTAAGAGCAGTTTGATCCATATAAAGTATAAAGCCGTACACTAAGAAAACTATTGAACAAGACTAGAGAAGGTCATACTAGTTGTAAGATTTATAGTTTAAAAGATGTTGCATATTTAGGGATGCATTCAGTCATATTAGAGGATAGAAAAGTGGATGAATTAACTTATATTTTCAGGGCATCTAATTTAAATAACAGTGGAACATTATTGGTTGAGTTTTTCCTCAAATGTACTCATCCCTTCGTTTCTCATCTCACCTCTGCTTCTTCTCCTCCCCTTCCTCCCTGTCTGCTTTAAGCTGCAGCAGATCTGCCTCCCCTGACGCCATCTTGTCTTTGAGGATGCCGCTCTCGACCTCCATGCTTTCCAGCAGCCTCTGCAGCTCCTCCACCCGCAGACCCCTCTCCTCCGACCGCTCCTCCGCCTTCTTCAGCCGTTCAGACTGCTCAGCCAGACGAACGCAGTGCTCGTTTGACTCGGCCTGTTAGGGGAGTCACAGAGAAAGAAATAAGTAAGTAGTGATGTATTCACTATTAAAAGCTCTGTGCACCCAAACAGGTGTTTTGAAGTTGTTGGGGGCTATGCTGGGAATTATGAGAAGTGATGTGTCCCGCCTTAATAGGTACAACAAAACCAACAGAAGGGGCGAGAGGGATGTCAGTCATGTGCAATTTGAACACGCCCACTTTGTCCTGATAAGAGGTCTAATCATAACTCATGTGTAGGTGACGTTTTGTGTGCAGGGGCTTTAATGGATGAGTCAGGTTTATCAATTTGGCTCTTATTTAAATCTTTTTGGCTATTTTTTCCTATTAGTTAAAATTACATTTTAGACTGAGATCTCATAACGCAGCTTTATTGCTTCAACAACATCTGATGGGGCAAGAGACAATGTTTTAAAACAAGCCAACAGTTTACCACATTATTTGGAGGTAAAACCAAAAGGGAGTTTTATCTATCTACTTATCTATTTTCTGATGACTTGCAATGAAGATGAATGACTGAAGACAAGTTAGAATTCAAACGATGGCTGCCTGTTGTGTCACTATAACTGCGTGGGTGACGCCAACACAATAAAGAGGGTTTAAGTACAAGACCACAGGGATAGTACACGACAGATTGGCCTATGGTAAAATGTCTGTGTGCAGTGTCCCCACATGACCTGACAGATGAATACACTGTACAGCAAAGACCCCAACAGTGGAGGATCACAGGATGATGGATCAAATCCAAAGATAAGTCTGACAGATAATGAGAATGATTAAAGGAGCAAGAGAGGGGTGAGTCATAGCTGCAGACAGGAAATCGTGTCATGTTACTCATCTCGGGATACAGACCTGCAGTCTCTGCCTCTCCTCCTGATGCCTCTTCTCCGTCTCCTTCAGCTGTGCATTCAGACGCTTGGTGGCCTCCCTGAGCCTCATGCTCTCCTCCTGATTATCCCCGACCCGAGAGTGCAGCAAGACAGAAAGTGACACGCTCGATTAGGCTTAATCTGGCAGATTGCTTGAACCCGAGGGCAAGGCAGGAGCTACCAAACGGACCAGAGAGGCTGCCGATGGGCCATTTTGTGCATGTAACAAAAGCATTTTGACAGGAGGCTGGACGTGGGTTAAATAGTGCAAAGATAATCTTTTATCTCGGGGCTGTCCTTCAGGTGGACAAAATACTTTCCCCAGACAAACAATGCGCATTGCATTGCTGTATAATCTGACACCAGTTGGAGGGATGGGGAGGGGGGGTGGACAGCGTAAGTTGACCTAGCTTACCTAAATACCACACATACAGGTCACTGGGTGTGGATACCCACAATACACACACATTACCTGCCTGCTCTGACACTACTTACTTGAATAATGGTGTTGTAATAATGCATGGGAACACAATATTGCGTGTGTGTGTGTGTTTGCGTGTGTGCTATTAGATTAAATGTAAGTGAGCCCTTGCGCTGTGTGCGGTAAGCTTTGTTATCAGCTTCTGGCACCATTTTCTTTGGAACAGCAGACAGTTGGCTGGTGTGAGTGTGCAACAGCTGGAGGGCCATTCTTATTGTGAATGCTGTGACTGTCGTTTATACACAAATTTGAATGCATTCCCACTAGTTTTGGCTGAAATTGGCTTCTGCCATTTCCCGTGGTTCATTCATATAAAATCACAAAAGGCGTAAAAGGCAAACACTCTTCTGAAGACGTTAGAGAAGGCTGAATTGTGATTAGTTTACATGAGCGTTTGACTCGCTGAGGACAGTGTTGCCATTGGGGACAGGTGGCATGTTGACTCTGAAGCTGTTGACTGGATACTGAAGGAGAGAGCAGCGGCTTGTTAGCGGAGTTAGTGCGTTATTAATGGCAGAGACAGGATCTTCATCACTTTCACAACACATACCTTGAGAAACACTGAGGGGAAGAGGTTGATGCGCTTGTCAGTCGATGCTAGTCGTGTTAAATGGAGGACAGATTTTCTTCATTTGCTTGTGTTTTGTGTATATTTTATGTATGTTTTCTTAAATTGCAGTATTGATTGAAGTATTTTTTACATTGATGGAATAATTGTTTGATCTATTAGATTTGAAACAAACACTGATCACAATCACATTGGAGAAGCTAGAACCAGCAAGTGACTTAAAAGATAAATAGAGTATCATAATTGCTGTGAATTCATTTTCTGTTGATTGACTAAACAATTATTTGTCTAATTGTTTCAGCACTACATTCAGAAAAACATTTTTATCTTTGACGCAGAGGGTGTGTACCTTGTAGTTGTTACTGTTCTGCCTGGCTGCCATCTGCTGTCTCAGAGTGTTCAGACAGTACCTCACCTATGAACAAAAAACACATCATGCTTCAGCTCATTCAACCCAGCCACTTCACATTATCCTAAAAGATCCTAAAACACGTTCTAACGTTCTCCACTAGCGGCTGAATGCTGACTCATTGTCTAAAAGCGGCTCCAGGAAGTGTTGCTCACTGACCTCCTGAATCTGCGACACCTCGTCCGTCAGCATCCTGACACTCTCTGCTGTCTTTGGACGGGCTTCAAGGTAAACCTGGATAACACAGGTGAGCATACAAATATTCCACATTAACATGAAGGGTGGGCGTGCATACAACTAATACACACCAACACAGTTACACATAAACAAGCACACATACCTTGATGACCTCGACCTTTTCTTCTGTTGGAGGGAGGAGCTCAAGCGCTTCTTCCTGCTTCTCTGGTTTATGTGGCAGCACGACTGCTATGCTGCTCTCCTACGTTCAGTTAAAACAAAGTTTAGAAAATGTCCCATCCTATGTTGTTTTTCTTTCATTCAGCGAACTACACGACACAACGGGTCTTCTCTTTGCTGTTGTACCTTGTTGCTGTGCTCCTCCGAGGTGCAGCCTGACTGATCCTGATCTTGCAGAGTAAGTCTAAGACGCCCGCTTCGGTCCTGAAATGAAAGATGAACGCGTAAGAGCAACCGGATGACTGAATGGAGCTGTGGGGATTACGAGAAAAACAACTAATGAAGAGAAAGGAGAGGGGCTCAAAGTGAAAGTCAGAGTGTGGGGCAGGGAAAGAAAGGAGTACTTGTTGCCATAAAACCTCCCCATACTGAAGTTCCTCTGTGGATGCCACACATTCACACACTGACGCCTAGCAACCGACACTGAGGAGACATTTCCATTGCATGGTGAAGTCTAGTGATTATGGCCAAATGTTCCACTCTACTCACTGGAGGAAATGAAACCACTTCAGTATAGTAGAAGTCAAAAATACCAACTCTCAAAATATCCGTGACTGCTGAGTCATTCAACTTTGTCGCCTTAGCAACAAAAACAGATCATGTGAGAATTGTCCTGCATCTTTGACAACCAAATGTTTCTAGGAAGTAGTTCGGTCAACAAAAACAACAGCACAAAAACAAAATGTATAGTTTAACAGACAACAGAATACTTCAATTAAAAACATGATAATTTTCTATTCAATTGCCTTAAACTCAGCTTTTTACTAGACATTTTTACAAAAAGCACAACCTTTGCCCAAAGCAAACACATTCTTGCTTTGACACATAATCCTCCTTAGCAACACCCATTTAAGTGGAGGTATGGCTCCAAAAAAATTCTGTTGCTTTTTCTCTGAATGTGTGAAGAAAACAAACCAGACATTCCAGGTGGAGGATAAAAGTCAAGGAGTTATGCAACATAGTTCATTTTTTATCTTATCACCAACCTAAATTATGCTTAATCCTCTCTAAACTTCTATGTGGTATTATGTGTTTGTTTGTATTTATGCACATGTGTATGTCTGTCAATGTACAAATAGCTGCCTCCACCCTGCAGTACATGAAGTAAACACTGAATTGATATTACCAGTCATTATTTGGGGCGGATGCCTAGAAAAACTCTAAGTGGTGTGGTTGTGGGTGCTATCATCAGTGGCCTTAATTCAACTTTGTGTGGCTTTTGTCACAGCTGCAGAGTGACTTAGGCAGCAATCAGACCAAAAGCCAAGCTGTTCAAATGGCACATCATTTCATAGCCAAAAGAAAAAAGCAAACAAAATGTCTGGACAAAATGGATCTCTGGACTGTAATTATCTTAACTTCTTTGTTGATCTTGTTTTTAGTCTTAGTCTATAGAATAGAAGGGACTCCTGAGTGAAATGCCCAAACTATATAATATTATGATAACGTAACAATAAATATATTAAAGGCTAAAAGTGACTATGATATGATATGATATGCTGTGATAATCTAAGTGACTATGATGTTTCACGTTGTTTTTCTTCTACTGAATATAGCTGTGTTGTAGTCAGGTTTATACAGCTAATGCTGGTGTCACACTGGTGGAAGCTGAACTCTGTGTTTTCCAGTCAGAGGTATCCACAGACAGGTATGCATGGTACATAAAATGCAAGAGAAACAGATGTTGCTCCTTGTCTTAAATCGCACTAAAGGATGTCAGGAATCTTCTTTGTCTTGCTCATTTCACCCGCATAATAATTTATATTCACACCCTTTAAGTACTCAGTGTCACCTGGTAGATGTCACACAACAAACTGTATAAACAATGTGTCAGTGATACTGTGCACTTAATAAAGCCACTTTACACACCCTTAGTAGCTCCCTGTGTGATTGACACCTTTGATTACAATGCAGGAATGATAACTGAATATCACACATGATTTAGTGACTCCACATCAGGAACAAAGACTGATTTATTGTTCCTTATAGATTTAGTTTTACACTTGATTATCAGGAACACCAGACAACGTCTGCTAACTGCCTAAATGTAATGTAATGTAACAACAAGCCTCAGTCATCCAACTGCTCCTTCTTTCCCTTGAAAAAGCCCTTTACTATAGCTTGCTTCCAAGGAACACTATGACGTCACACATTCAGTGCCAGTCATCAGGCCACGTCAAGCAGTGTGGCTGAATGTTACAGCTCTGTGTGACAACTTGGCACAACAGTACCACCCTGAAGAGAAGCCCAGGATTTATATCTGCAGTGGTTTTGATGATATCAGGCGATTAACAATCATGTGATGCCTGCAAGACAAATCTTGAAACAATAACCAGAATAATATTGTTTTAATCATCTCAGTTCAATACAAGCAAGTGTGTGTGTTTGTGTGTAAATATTGTGCTTGTCTGTCTATGAGGCTGTGAGTTCTATATCTCTTTTGGGCAGAGCATTGTTGTGTGTAGGATTACTATCAAAGGTAAGAAAATGACTAAAATAGATACATGTTGATATAATAGAACCTACGCTTTTAATTGTTTTGCTCTTTTTGAGTGTACTGGGTGTCTGTGACACAAAAAAACTCGGATGCGTTTGAACATGCCTTCTATAAATCATGTTGCACATGCAGCGTGTCGACATCTTGCGAGCAAAGAAGCGCAACCCAGCAGGTCACACAGGTAACACATTTGGTTACGTACGTCAACACCCAGGTCTCTGCTTTGCAAGTCAAACACAGGCTAAAGGGTTTTCCTTGAGTGGCAGCTTTTTGGATGAAAATGCGTCATTTGAAAACCATCAGAGCCGACATGGTGAAAGGTACGCCAACATTTCACTCTGTGAGCCGAGGGAGGAACAGCCTCGAGGGCTTCTCTCGAGAAGAGACACAGAGGATTATGGGACACGCCCTGAAAAGTGCTTACTGTTCACAGAAACACAATGTTGCACATTGCTGCACCTCAACACACGCTATTCTTCTGTGTCTTTAGAAGCCACCCCATTCACATTCACTCGTTCACAGTACAACAGGTTACAGATGATAATCACAGTAAATTGTAAGTAAACCACAGGTAAGTATCTACAAATGAATCCTTAACATGCCTATGAAGAGTTTTCTCTTTTCCTGGAAAAATTCTGTGTTGCATTTTATCTGTGTAAAAATAGAAACGGCATCATGTTGGGAACAAACTGCAGAAACATGGGAAACTGCAGACTACAGTGTTTCCCTCATAAGATCATATTGTTGTGGTGCAAACACTGAATGCTGGACACCAAACAAAGAGTCTTATGCGTGATTACCTCAAAATCCTTGATTGCGTTGCAGTCGACAAATCTTGCAGAGGTAATCTGCACAACAGCATGAAAACAGTAGCAACAGATGATTACGGGTGAAAGAGAGGTTGATTGGGGCCCCACTCCTTCAAAAGATGCTTATTAGGTGTCATTACAGTCCAAATGGCCTGTATTTGTGATCATCTTCCACGGTGAAATTAAACATTAAATCATTTCATACTTTTGCGGTCCTGCCCTGTCCAATTATTTTATGAGCAACAATTAAGTGTTGTAAAGTCCCGGCGTAACAGTCCTTAAATTCATGTAATGGCAACAGTCAGAAGCCAGAATGACGAAGTTATGAGGTAACCTTTAAGTAAACAGATTATCCTGCCATATCCCTTTAACTTAATATTTCTTCTGATTTGTTCTTATCCATATTTGCTCTCTGCTGCAGAGACATGTGCAAACTCACACTTCTAATGTAGGTGATCTGATCAGCCCTTCTATCTGCTCTGTGCCTTCAGAGTGCCTCCGGAAACGTCTGAGTGCTGCTCCACTTGGCTTGTCCGTGCAGCTCAGGGAACACTTAATTTGCGTTGTAATTTCCCATCTAGGAGGAGTAACCTCAAATTTACTTTGAAAACACAGAGGCGACAAAGGCTAGGTTCAGTTTTCTCCCTGTTTTCTATATCTCTTATGTGTCATGTTTACATGCCAGGTGATTCTACAACATAACCAATCTCCAGGTTAAATAGATTGAATGAAAATAGCTTTAGAGATAATATCAAGTAGTGATTAAGGTGTTCAGCTGTTGCTCCATTGCAGTTGATTGATTCTCCCTCTGATGTATGAATTAATCAGAATCTCCCGAGTCTGATAAGATCAAAAGACAAACATATAGTTAAATGCTCCACATCTTGCACAACACTGTGCAGAAAGTACTGGGAAAACCATGCAGTGTGATACATAAACTACTATAATATGGTCAGCTGTATGCTATACGTTGTACTTGTAGGCACTGCAAATACCCCACACTGTTTCTGTGTTTAATGTTCTGTAGGTAATCAGTGATTTAAGAAAAACTGCATTTGATAAAAACAAGAAAACAATTCTGATGAGTCAGTTGTATCTTAACAGCCATGTGATTTACAGCCAGTAAAGTGTTAAAATAAACATTCTGGTAAATAATCTGCCACTGGAGGCACATATTCACTATATATTTTCTCTTTGGCTGAGCACTAGTAAAAAACCCTGAGGGAGCCTGTTTTCAGTGCTATAGCTTTTTTAAATTTTACAAATTTTTACCCCTCTGTAACTATTTTCTGGTTCTGAGGTGGGTCGCCATTATGGAATTCAATTTCACATGTGAAATACCAGAAATGGTGAAACGTGACTATAATAATTTCCTAAAACCCTTCAAATGTCTTTGTCTACAAAGACAAGTAGCGAATCCTCACAACTGAGCGGCTGGAACTACAACAGCTACAACAACAACACTGATCGGATCACACATATTGCATTACATCTGCAGCTGATATGTTTACTGATTTGGAGGTGACATCACTGCTTCACCACGGAGTCTGGGCTACAGGAACAATCTCATACAGCCAGTGACTTCCCACAATCAATACAAGACCATCAAATCCCAGTTATCGAGCTACAAACTCCCACATGGCTGTTGTTTACTGATGTGGAGTTCGTATCACTGAATAACAATGAATAAAGGGTCAACCGGACATAGCTATAAATGAAGGTACTAAGAGCCCCGAACAAGCTGAGGAAGGAACATTTTGTGTTTTCACAGATAGTTGATGACGGCTTGTGCCAACAACAGTATTTAAATTCTAAGTGCCAACAGAGATCACAGCAAAGTGTGAAACCCATCCATCTCTGAGTGCAGTCAAAACAAAGACGTTTTATTGCCAGGCAACACGACAACCCACGCTGCAAATTATTAAAAAAAACAACAACCCATAAAACACATTTAAAACAACATGGAGTCTTGTACCAAACCATCACGTCAATTATAAACTCTCCCCTTATGATTAATACCAACAGTATGTGTCACAAACTGAGCCACCATTTCTTTTCATAGCAGAAAAGGTAACTGACAAAAGGGAGGTGACTAAAAAGTTTAGAAGTTTTGTGTTAAAAAGCAATGTTTGCATCCTGGTAGTCTAAGCCAAAGAAAACAGAATGAAAATGAACTCCCACAAATTGGGATTGAACAAAATTAATGATGTTAGTGCTTCCCCTGCTGTGTAAATCAAGCTAATCCAAGAAAATAGTAAATGAATGTCTCTTTTTCTACATATTTTTAAGTATCTCTTTCCTCTTTTTTAATCTACGTGTGGGAAACCAGCCCTTTATTTTAAGTATGACAAGATCACGATGAAGACATAAACAAATGAATCATATCACCAAACACTTGACTGTTATTTGTAAAGAAGGCCAAACTACAACCGCAAGTACCATCATGCACTTCCCACTGTACAAAGCCAAATGCAAACCCTTGACTGTATCTCACATAGGATCATTCCGATATCTACCTGGGCAGAGGATGTTCAGGCAGTCTGTGTCTGGGTGACTAAGTGCGTGTGAAGCCACCTATTCCTGAACAAGAACATTTATAGATGGTGAATCTAAACTGCAGAACAGTTTGAAAGCCATGTGTCATCTTTATAGTTTGATAATGAGACTGAATTGATTGTTTTTCTTTATTTGAATTGCTAAATGTGGTCAACCTAGATTTAAACCTTAAAACTAAATGTATGTAAACATACACTAATATATAACTTACCTGAGACAATAAGTGACCAATAGATAAAACTGTGGAATGAAGAAGGCTTCATTTATCTGCCACAGGGCGACAGTGGTAGGTAGCAGCCCTCTGAGAAATGTGTGGTGCGAGTTATATAAGAGAGATTAATGAAGCGTCTTTATATAAGAGTCACTGGCACAGTGTGTGTGTGCAGTGTAAACAAAACTGTGCATACAAAAGTCAAATGCCGCAGTGCAAATACGTTCATGTCTGTGTGTGTCCACGTGTCTCTAACTATCTGAAACCTCATACGTTAAACTTCCATCACTGAAATGATCTTAACTGTAAAAGTCTTAGCCGGATTAATTATTCATTGTTTTGTCTAAAGCTGCAGCGATTAGTCGACTAATCACTTAGTCGATCCACAGGAAAATATTTAGCAACTATTTAGATAAATGATGAATTTGAGTCATTTTTTAAGAAAAAATACCAAAATGATCTGGAAGAGAATATACAGATTCATCAATAACGAATATAATTGTTGGTTGCAGCCCTTATTTTGTCTATAAAATGTCAAAAAACGAGAGAAAAATGCCCAGCATTTTTAACAGAGGTCAAGGGGATGTCTTCAAATTACTTTTTTTTGCCAGACCAACAGTCTAAAACCCAAAGATAGTCGATTATGACATAAAACAGATAAAAAAAAACAAAAAGGTCTCTTTTGTGACAATTGTCACACACAACTTAATGCTTAGTTGTTTTATCACTAGTGTATTATATTCTAAATGTATAGCATTAGCTCTCACATACAGCCTTCCAGTTTGGTGTGAACCGTTATTTATCACGCTGTTTGTATGTATTTATAGTTGCTTACCCGTTTGTTGATATGTGAGCAGTGCAAACATGCCATTTAACAACATGACGCACAAAAGGCTTTGAGTGGATTTCATTGTAGCCATGTAAGTAAACCATAGAGCTGACAGGAACCCACAACAATCCCGCTAAGCTATTTTAATGATATCCCTCCACGGACCATTCTTGCTCTTCCCAGCATGTCCCCATGCAGTGACCGAACCCACCAAATGGAATTTGTCAAGAAAAAACAATTGAACTCATAAATGTGCTTAAGTGGGATGAAAAAGGTTTCCAGGGGAGATGCAGGTCTGCAGAACAGGAAGCAAAAGAGGTCAAAGCTCACGTTTACAGTGAGATCACTGGTGACCAAAAAGCTATATCCAAGAGATTGTCATTATTGAGTAAAACAACCAGTGAATTCATAGTATCAGTCTGATCCAAGTCAAGTTCATTTATATAGAGCCCTTATTCACTGTTACAGTGATGATGATAGATGGAAAATGATCCTCTCTAAACCGAAACGCCAGGAAAAGGTCTGAAAACCGTCCTCTAACCATTTATTCTTTTTTTGTTTCGTCACAGTTGGAGCCCATCAAAGCTGGCAGCTGCCAAAAGTTCACTTGCAACATGTCTCAATATTAGTCTAGGCATGGTTACGTATTTCTCCTCCTCCTGGCAGATATCTGTATAAACAAATGATCTGTTCATTCACGCCACGATGCTAGGTGCCCATGTCCAATCATGGCGGGACATAACGCTTATCAACTCAATGGTTTAAGCCACATGAATAACCTCATTCATAATTTAAAAAAAGTCATGTTTGACCTGACAAATTCTTGTTCATTTCACTTCCAGAGAATAGCCGTTGGTATCTACAAGGAAGCGTGTAATTGTTGCACAAACTGGTTTACATGTTACAGAGATGTGAAAAATGTTAATTAAATAAGCTCAGGGCAGCAAAAAAACTAAACATTCTTTGACTGCCAATGAAAATAGGATACCTATATTTAACTACCCGACCAGCAAGTCTCACTTTCTTGGAAGTCTCTGTAAATTCAACATTCCAGAATGTCAGGTCAGTTGTTTCCTCAACGGATCAACTTGGTAATTAAACAAGTTCTAGAATGCCCTAAAATGTTACAATTTAAGCAATAAAAACATGAATGGAGGGTACATTCATTTAAGTTTCTTCTAATGCTGTTTGAAGTAGGGCACTCAGATCTCCGTTGTTTCAACACGTCAATTCAATCAAGTTACAGCCTTCTGTGAAAGTGCAAACACTGGCTTTTCTTTCGTAGTGTATTGCGTTTTTAGTGTAAACACTTAAAACATGATCAGATAGGAGCGCCACACTAAAGCAGGTTAAAGTTCCAGTGTAAGTGCCATGTACACAGTGACACACACAGTCACTATGTGGGAAAAGGTAATGATAAACACACACTGAAGTTCAATTCAACAAGTAGCACTGTAATCCAGCAGTCACATCTGCTATTTGACCTGCATGTGTATTTTATGACATATAATAATTGATATCATGCATTGTTTTTGTAAATACAAATAATAGCTATTAAATTCAGCAACCATCTGGTATTTCTTTAACCTCTTTCAGATGATAACAGTTATCAATTCATTAAACTGCCAGCCTCATAATGTAAAACTGAATGTTGGCTGTCCTGATTTGCTTTGGGACAAAACACATTAGAGTCAATGCTGTTAATGTTAATCGCACAACATACTATATGTCACGTGACACTGTTTGGTTCTGTTGAAATGTAACACTAACGTGCGTAATGCCGAAGAAGAAACACAGGTGTGTTGAATATGGTGACTGGTGGTGATACAAAATACAAAATAAATGCTTTTCGTGTCACATTATTCTTTACAGATATAAATGTCATTTTAAATTTCTCTGTAGTTTCACTTTCATATGGCCATCAGATAACTAGCTAACCTTGTGTATCACAGCTGTGGAACACACTTTAATATTGTAATATTAATATTAAGTTACCATAAGCGTTCCACAGACACATTTAAGTTCTGTTATATTTAAAGATATATAGCTCTTTGGATGAAAACATTTAAGCTAGTTTCAATCAACACTCACGTTAGCCTTGTTTTCCTCTTCTACGCGTCTCACAGTCCGCGTCACGCGACCGCTCATCTTCTCAATGGAAAGTTCGGAAAACAGGGAAATGAAAAATAAATGAAAAACTGTCGACAGTTTGTCTTTCCTGTCCGCCAGTGTTTGAAACTTTACATCTCCTCCTCCTCGCAAATCACTGTCCGAGAGCTCAACAACAGCGCACAGAGTGAAGAGACACCTGGAGCCTGCCTCTCTCTCTATCCCTGTCTGTGTGTGTGTGTGTGTGTGTGTGTGTGTGTGTTCACTGCCCAGGTAGCAAAGTTGAACCCTGCAGGTCTTCAGCGTGTCTGCGCCTCATTTAAATGGAATGTCGGATACTGAACCGCAGATCAGGATGTAGGAAGCTGTTTGTATTGTTTTAGATATGTTGTTTTCATTCTGTCTTTTATCATTTTCATATCCTATAGGTTATCTGTTCTGATACAGACACACCTCTTTTTAATCTCCCTATTATTACACACATTTATATAAAAAGATGTATTCTATATATTATGTCACTTTGATCAAAAAAAAATAGCCAAAACTTGTATACACAGTGGTGTAGGTTAAGGTACAGAATAGATGTAACGTTTGATTTACCATTGTTTCCAAATTTTTCTTCCATATTTTATCTCGTCTAATCTTAGCTCATCTGATCTCATAGTTTGTGTCGTTGTATTACTTTTTTGACAAGGATACTTGATATTTAAAAACAATTCTATATAATATATGCTATAAATTAAGGGTGGAGAGTAAGTTGAATAAATCGATATATAAAAGAATGTATGCTGCATATCTAAAGGGATGTTACTGACTGATTCACTCAATAAACAATGTCTGACCTCAGAGAAGTGGATGACTCCTCCATCCGGCAGAGATTTGGTGTGAGTGCTGCTGAAACACAGCATTTTGTCCTCAGTCACCTGTCTGATCTTCTTCCAGATTGATCCCATATGCTGCCTCTCTTCATGTGTCTTGTTTGAACAAATTTTGTTCAACCTCTTTCCCATTTTCCAGCAATATCTCTGTCAGTAACGGTGCAGCACCCGGAACCTCCAGTAAGTGTGATCTGCCTACCCTGCGCTGCAGCTAATTCTGCGTCTGACCTGCAAATAGGATGTAGTCCTGTTTGATAACAGTCCTGTCACATGTCAGGTGGCTCTGTTGCCACTTACACTTACTTATTTTCCTGCTAGGCTGAACTAATTTACCTTTGGTGGCCAATGGCTTGAAACTATTTGTGAAGTCTGGCATATCAGCCAGAAGAATGCGTCCTACTTTCAGTATTCGACAGTGTTTCTGTGGCAGTAGAAGAACATTGTGATCTTTGCTGAATAATGGATCAAACCAGAGGAAAAAATACTGCAGAAAACTGAGTTTTGGTGGAGGAAACATAACCATCTAACTATAATCAACAGTTATCCATCAGTACTTTATGAAAATAAAGCTGTTACAGAAACGTCCTAACACGTAGGCTTAACTCAACCTAAGTGATGACTGTATTTTCCTGTTGTTACTTGCTTTACAGTTTCAGAGCAGGTGTGGCATAAAATGAAATGAAAGACCAGAATCTAATCCCAAAATTAAGTTACACCACATAAACCGGCAGATTTATTTTACTACAATGTTCTTCCGCTGTTTGACATCACACAATTATGTTTTCAGACATAACTTACATTATGTGAAGAGCTGTTTGTTCTGTGACACCCAACTAAAAGTAGTCACTGTGTACACACCACTGAAATACAATGACCTACAGTAAATACAGCACATCTGCTTTGTGTGAGGCACCTACTGTTGTAAACAGACTACTGGTGTGAATGGCAGAAATTCAAAAGGCAGTTCAATTTGGCAAACCCAGCCCAAAGCAAACATGCAGGTTTTGTAGATGAATGGTTGGGCCTTTGTTAGGTCAGTAGCCACTTTTTGTATGATGTACAATGTAAAGCGTACTTGTTATTTTAAACCACTTTTTCCATCGAAAGGGTCGAATGTCAAGAAGTTGTGGTAAATTGTGCAAAAGTCCTTTGTTTGACATTTTAGGCAGTTGTGAGGAAATTGGTGTGACTAATGTTTGATACTGACCTAACATGCTCATGCTGGTGTATAAAACCATGAAAGCATTGTCATTGTGTTTCACAAACCAAGTTGGAAACACCACTGCTCACTTTCTCACGCATCATGGATGTATTTTAATACCACTAATACTTTGTATGCTGTGAGTGCAGCAAATTCTATGCTGTGCCACAGGAAAGCTCCATCATTCATTATCTGCACTAAACTGCAAGAGAAGGTGATCTACGGAGAACGACGGGGGAGGTTGGATGAAGTGGAGTCGTGATTACAGCTTGATGTCTTCAGTAATTACAGTAAACCAACTAAGGATTACAGACTCGGTGTCTCTTAGGGGGGAACTCGGCCAGAGTTAAAAGTACATGCTGCTCACTTGCTATTGAGACACTAAAAGAGAGAAAACTGAAATTTCATTTGAATAGAATCAAATATTCCTAACACGCATTTTTAATGTCAAGTAGTTTTTTTTGGGGGGGGGACACTTTTGGTTTCACTACTGAATATGAAATTATAATCCCCTCCAGTTTTGTGACATACATTCCTCAACATATTCCTGCTCTTAGACTGCACTTCTAGTGATTTGGATAGTGTAATACTTCTGCTCAGTATACAAAGCACTGATTATAATGAGCCATCAAAAGGTCCTTGAGGGTTATACTGTGATACAATAAGGTAAAAAGTAACAGTTTTTACTTTGTAGGCTACAGGTAAAATACAGCCGTGGCCAAAAGTTTTGAGAATGACACATATATAAATGTTCACAAAGTCTACTGCCTCATTTTTTATGATGGCAATTTGCATGTACTCCAGCATGTTATGAAGATTGACCAGATTAATTGCAATTAATTGCAAAGTCCCTCTTTGCCATGAAAATTATCTTAATCCTCCCAAAAAACATTTCCACTGCATTTCAGTCCTGCCACAGAAGGACCAGCTGACATCGTTTTTTTTTTTATGTAATTGTCAATAAAAGCCTTTGACCCTTATGAAATGTAATTATACTTCAGTATATTATAGTAACATCTGAAAACCAATACTTGTCATTCTCAAAATGGCTGTACACAGTATGAATTAGCTCTTTCAGTTTACATTTGGCACAGTTGCAGTTGTTTTTTTTGTCTACTGATATGTATAGCACTGTAAGTGACCCATGACATCATGCTGCCTGACAATCTGTGAAATTCCCCTTTGATAGTAAACCATCAGGCCGGCTGAACTGGTCAACAGTGGTAGGAGGAAGAGCTTTGAGACCTGCAACATGGACAGAACAGCAGGGCTGCAGCAGGCCTTGATCTTGTATTCTGTGTCCCTATAAAAGGTGTGAATTTTCCTCAAGGATTATTTATATTCAAACCTGATTTCTGTTGTAAATGCAAAAATTTTTATAGGTCCGCTGTTAATTCCTGTGCCTTTGAAATCCAACATCAAGATGATTTTCTCTCTCACTCTCATGTGGATGTGTATAATGGGGCATCCCCATAGTTAAGACTTAAAACTAA
>JAVQJD010103948.1:0-16533 GCA_036023655.1 Nannoperca australis | reverse complement strand
ACCCCTGATGTCAGTGAGGCGAGAGAAAAAAGACAATGAACCAGGGAGGCAGAGACGAAAAGAGGGGATGGGTGTGTGTGTGTGTGTGTGTTGGGGGGGGGGGGGGGCAAGTGTGTGTGTGAGGGGAGGGGAGGGCTAGTTGCACATGAATTGCATACAAAAGCACCTACATGCACTCTGCCCCTGCGTTTATGTCCTGCTTGTCAGGCATGCAGAGCGTGCGCATGCTTGTAAGTGTGTTTTTGTGTTATTGTGTGCGCACTGCCGTGTGTGCGTGCATGCGTGTGCAAGGCCGAGGTAGGTTAAACTTGTACTCGTGAAGTGTTCCCAGAAGAGATTAATCATCCTGTGCTGGAATGCAGCATCGCGGTCATAAATCATCACCTGACCTCTCTCTCTCTCTCTTTCTCTGCCACACGTGGTGGAGTCAGGGTAAAAGAAGTGTCATTGCATATCTGCAGTAAACAAACAACCAACAGCCTTGACAGAAGCACGAAAGGTAGGAAACAATCAACAAGCAATTATCAAATCCAGTCTAATTGAACAATCAATCGAAAGTATGGAAGCCTGTTAATGACAAAACCAATCACAGAATTAAAAAAAGTAATTCTGTAAATCAAGTGGAAGCCAGGACAAAACTGTAGGTGTAATGGATGATTTTGGCCCATAAGAATGTTTCTGTTACTAGCTTTGAGCAGGAATTGGCAATATTAGGCATTTTACAAATCACCTGTTCTCAGTTCTTAAACTTTGTACCCCTGGCATGTGAACTGAACCTGAAAATATTGTAAATTCCAACCATATTACAAGACGAACCTTGATATTATGGGAGCAATGCCCTGGATTTTTTAAATAATTTATTTTTACAATATGGCAACTACAGGATGGAAAGATTAGGAAAAAATGGCAATGGCAAATAAATGATGGTTAGGGTGCAGTTAAAGGTAACTCACTAACTAATTTGTTTTGTATTTTATACATTTTCATTTTGCATATGACTTATCGTGATATATACTGATATACAAAAATATCCTCATCAATCACAATAATGATTTAAAGCACATTGCTCAGACCTACCTGGACATAAAGTGCCATCTTGTTAGACTCCTCATACTAAGTAACGTAAGGCTACTCTAAATGTAGGGTTGTCTTTGTTTGGCTAAAGATATAATTTTGAAATAAATGTGACCCTAAAAGCCTGTGAAAGTATGGCTGATTCCTTTTAAAGTGTGCTTGCCACAAACTTCAGCTCCGAATACGCTCAAACATCTGAAGCACACATTTTAAACTGCGCATTTGAGAATTTCACACCCAAATGGTTCTGCACTTTAGCTTTAACTTCACAAGCTTTAACTTCACAAATCTTCTCAGATATTGACTTACACATTCACTGCAGCTTGACTTTTTACTATTCATGTACACTCATTTTCTGTTGTGAGGTAGCTACAAATCAACTTTCTAAGCAGTGACTGTGTTTAGGACAACCTATATTTCTAGGTGCTACTCAAATGTTTAAGGGCCGGTGGAAGCCAAAAAAGATGCTGTTGAACAAATGTTCAGACCATCACTCTGATGTCAGTGAGAAAAGGAAACTAGCCAGAAGTCAGTGCTATGTTGCGCCTTTTGCAACTCAGGTAGAAGAAAACAGCCTTCCTTGGTTATGTTCAAGTAGAGGAAACTGATTCTGTAATATTAAAAATTCAACAGCCGAGTTTCATTACTTTTCTGAGCCTATTCCCTTTCCCTTGTGGAGTGGGAAAATATCACAGTTTATTAAATTACTTCTCTGAAAAGTCTCTAGGGATGCCATCTTAACTCCCAACCTCCTTCACAAGGCCATTTTAGACTGTAACTAGGGATGTCTGCTAAGAAACTGAAAAGGAGAGACAGAGAGAGGGGGGATAAGCAATAGAGGGGCGGAAGGTACACAAAATTTCCTGAATTTGTTGGCTGCCGCAGAGAGTTTGTGGTTATTCCATTGGCTGTGAAAGGCTTGGAATTGAATGATCCCACAAATCAAGGGTAGGGGAGTTAAAGTACAGTAAATGGAGATGCCACAGTAATTCCTAAGTGAAATTGCTAGTGTGTGTGCATGTGTGCTTGGACGCGTCCCTTAGCTCATGTCCTCAACTATTCAGGGTTACAGCAACCCGGCAAAGCCCTCTGTTGAAATGTAACCTTGTTACTAATGTAATCTTTGAAATGCAAAAGGTTGAGGGTATTTAGCAAGTTCACTGGCACAAAAGATCCTTCAGCATCATCCGTAAAATGTGAAGAAGAAAGGGGGTCAGGGCTTGACTGGGTCTGTAGGTCGGAGCAATGACTAGGCAGTCTCTTTGAGCATGACTCAACCAGCCACACCTTCCTTTTAAGGGTAGCAGAGGACAGGTCCACATTTCACTGCATTTCTCAAAAGCAGAGACAGAAAGAAGAAGCAGGAGAATTTGTAATTTGTACGCCAGACTACTCGCCTCTGATGCACACTAATGGAAAGTTTAAAAAGGAAACCTTGCACTGCAGGGCCAACAGATCTTCGTGGTTTCTTTTTGAATAATTTAGCTCAGAAAAGTCAGACAGTTTGATTCATTGTAGCCTGGATAGGCTCAAGGGGCATTTTGCTCGCTTTTGCATCTTCAATGGGACCAGATTTACTTTACAATGGGATCAGCCTTCAACCATACACTGAGCAGGTGCAGGTGTAATTTCAGCTGACTTACTGGATGAAAAATGTCACCTAAATCGTCCACTGAAAAAGTAACAGACGGCCTTACATAGAATGGTCTGTGTTAAAAGACTTGGTACTAGCCATTAGCCACGGGTGCATTTGCAAGTAGGCACATGAGACTGTACTTTGCTCAACTTAAATGTAACCGGGAAGCTCACAACAAAGCGCCATGAGCTTGTGAGGAGGATGAGTTAAAACCAGTCGGTCAGCTGTCAGACAGATGTAGTGAATATCATCCCACTCTGCCATCTCTTCCAGCACAGAAACCCACAGGATCCATGGGCATGGTAATCCAAGATGAAGGCTGCTCTCTACAAGCGTCACTTTCTCTAAAGCACAGCTAATGCCGGGTGTCACACACCACACACACACATGCGTCCACACATTGCACTGCATTGGGCACTGTGGTCTGAGGTACCTACAGCCCCTTGAAAGTAAATATACAGACCATTAAGGTCACAAAGAGTATGCGAGGGATAGGTGGAGGGAATGAGCTGATGGCCTTCAGGTTTCATGTTAGTCCTAGAAAAATTGCAGATAACCACATAACATGAATCTGAAAACTGGAGCCAAATGCAGAAATTCATTAAGACTCAGTACCAGTTATGTCTGCTAGATGCTGGCTTCAAACAATGTCAGACTATTATGTATTCAAAATTGTTTTCACATTATGTTAGGGTCTCTATGGCTAATTTCACTTCTAATATGTGTCTTGGCAGCGATTTTGAGAATTATTTTCCAATAAAGAGATACCCAGGGCTCTATTTTAGTGGCAGTGCATTACACACTATGATCCACTGTGTCTACCTTGATTTAAATACTGTGAAACCCACAGGCTGCCACAAAGTAACCACACCAACTTCTCTAGACTCTTTCTATTGTTCTCCAAAAACACAAGATTCCAGGGCCGTGTCCATCTTATCAAACTGCAAAAATCTGATTAGTTTTTTTTTTATTCTTATGCATTCTAATTGTGATTAGAGGCAGATGTCATCAACCATGTCTTTTATACCCTGAGGTTTCCTACCATCTACCCACCAATTAATCAATTACTGCAATTGATTTGCTTATTCATCAGCAAGTCTTTGTAATTTTAGCCTCTCATAAAACCACAGCATGCTATTCCTACAAATCCCTGCCCCCTGAAGGAGCACAATTAACTTTGAATGTTGAAATGTTGAAACTTGAAACAGAGAGGACGCTGGGGCATGAATGGATCAAATTGAGGAGTAGACAGCAAGAGCAGGGAAATGTAGAGGACGACAGTAAGCAGTGCACAACTGGTTAGAGGCAGTAGAAATGAGTTGGGAAAACCGAGCTGGTCCTTGTCTTTAACAGTCTGACACTGTTGTATCTCATGCCATCCAAAAGCTCCTCTGCAGGAGGCCAAACCCGGGCAGCCTAACGGGAATGAAACCGTTCCTGCAGCAGTTTTTTCTGGATCTCGATTAATGACACTGAGTTGATTGTATTTCTGGCACAAAAAAAAGCCATGAGCCGGTGAAATAACTGAGAGGGTAGTAGGACGGATGGAGCAGCCTATAATAGAGCTAAGCTAGTATTTTCTATTTGCATGCGCATGCTGACAATTACAGCAACAGAATCAACAATCACCCACCCCCCCTCCATATTCTGTCACAAAGACCATTATTTTCACCCAACCTCTCCTCTCCCTCTAAAGGTCAGTGTTCTTAATTAATCAGTAGTGACAAGAGGTTGTTTCTGCTTCCATTACCACCGATCCTGTTCTGTCCCAAATGATAAGATGCTAAGGTCTAATGTACCGTACAGCAGCAGTGTTTGCTATATTTCAAAAATGATTTTACCTGATAAAATAACAATCATGCCCTCACATCTATTTATTGTAGCATTGCACCATTCAAGACCTGCTTGTGAAAATGGCTTAAAAACAAGTAGGAAAAAAAACAATGGCGGTTTTAGGCTGCAGGTGTGTGGATCTGCTGGGGATAATTGCTTGCTTTTCTCTTCACTAACATCTTCATGGAAAAACTAAAATCTGGCCCTCAAGACTAAATCTGATGGATTTAAGGTATTTAAAAACATCCTAATGTTGCTATGGTTGCACAGTCAGTGGCAAAAGTGTGTTTCAAACCTTGTTAAAATGTCCAGCTGAAGGAAGAAATGTTACCAACGTGCAGCAAATAGTGGTTCCAAAACCATACCAGTCAACACAGGAAATCAGACAATACCTACTAATAAGGGCCACTTTACCCGCAGCTTTTTGTTATGACATCGGTTTACATGCTGCAATGTAGTTATCATTGACAGGATTTAAAACAATAAACACAATGGTGCCTATTTTGTGTTTGAAAGGGACTTCTGGCTCTAACTCAGCCACAAAATTGCATTGGCCTAGTCACAAACATTCAGCCCACTATGCTGGTTCATAATCTAACACTGAGTGGGTTCTGAATTGTTTGGGAAGGACAAAATGTATCAACTGGGCTCTCTGTACCAATACAGGTCAGGCCTGTAGAGTGAAAATGGCATTAGTGAAATTGGACTCTGGAGGTTTTCTAATGCTGTTTTCCATTGTTGTTTGCACGTGTGAACGTGGACGGCCCTATCTACACAAAACACAGAGCAACACACAGCAGAGGGGTCACATTGGACATCAGTGACCTCAGAACAGCTCTATGGCCCACACGCGTGTGTGACTGTGTGTGTCCACTTGCGTGCACATGCATTAGGGTTATTGTGTGAAGCCTTCAGTCTTTAATCCCATAATCTGCTGAAACCTGGAAATCAGTGCAGTCATCTGTCAGCCAGGTCAGAGCAGGTTGCTGGGTTCATGCGCATGCACACAGCCACACACACACACACACACACACACACACACTCAGTGATAGCAATTTCTTCAACAGGGCCAGCCTCATTTCAGTCTAATGAAGATTGATGCTCCTCTTTCCAGGCCTCACAGGTGTTGGGCTAAAATGTATGTATAAATACGTAACCCACATAGAAGAAGAGAGAAAGAAAAGGATTTAGATTAACACAAAGAGATCCCCGCTTTTCGTATTCACTTGTGAGCTGACAAAATACCCAGCATGCACACAAAAGTTTACATGTGTAAAAGTCAATCTACAGTATATCTCCATGGAAACAGGCACAGAGATAATCTTGTTGAATAGTTGTGAAGGTCCAACAAGGGCATGGACTCAGAGAACCTGTAGTGCTCAGACCTTGATTCAAGTCTAAACCTCTCAGGCCTGTTTGTGTGTCTGTGTGTGTGTAGCCATGCCAAATGGGACACCCTGAGGGCTTGTCTGGAGATTGTGGTTGACAAGGCCTGCTGCTGTCCAGTGTGAGCTCCTATTAGCACTTAAGACTGAGACTTGCCACACATATGCACACACACACAAACACAACACACCGGTCATAGTGATTATACTTGGCAGGTTAAAGACTGAAGACTGGATGATGGCTGAGTGTGTGTACTTGTCTATGAGAAAAACAGACATAGCTAAAGCATGCAATGTGCACTTGTTTCCATATGCATGCATTTAAATGTGTGTCAGGAATGATCGCGCACCAGTCTGAAGGCTTTGCTTTCTTTTTGATTATATGCCCCTGTCAAAAGCTCAAGATGGAAGGGTGGAAAGTGGGAGAGGGATCAAAGAGCGTGAGAGATCACACAGACGCAGGCAGGCATGAAGAGAGCTAAAGGTGGAGGAGGAGAGAGATGGGCCACAGAGAGAAACTGTACCAGTTAAACTGAAGTGTGAATCTCAGCAGGGCACCTCATCATCAAGATCTGCATGGCATCTGTGTGTGTTTTCATGTCATAAGATGTACTGCCAGGCTCTGGGTTCTACAGCTGGTGTGTGGGCCTTATCCCCTGACACCCAAACTTGATACACAACTGACTCCAAAAGTGTTTCTAATGCAAACTTAAACGGAACGCATGCATAAGTCAAAAAAGCCTTAACTAAGAGTCACACTTGTGTCCAATGAATATTCGTTCCTGAGTGAACAGCATCATGCAGTGTTATGGCCCTCACTGCAGCTTGAGGGGAGCCAGCTGGGCTGTGGCTTTGAACCTCTCTCTGTGACCAAAAGAAAAAAACTAAAAAACAATGCATGGCAGCAGAGGATAGATATTAAAATTCAGCACAACACACGCGCACCTACACTGCCTGGACCTTTGATTTAGCCCTCCACAACACGTAATACCACGCGTTATTTCTAATCCAATGTATAACAGCATGTAAGCCAAGTGGATGAAACATTAATGAATACAAAGACTGTAGAAAATATAAAGGGGAGTGTAGCAATTGGTGCTTTGTACAGATTAACTTGTGACATGTGGAGAGCACAAGGACGCACCGCGGCGACGCAGAGCCGCGGCCGTGCAGGGGAGAGGAGACGCGCCGCAATGACAGGTCAAGCAGCCAATTAAAGCCCGCTGGTGACTCCATCTTTGTCACGATGAAGTGAAAGCATTTTTTTTTTTTTTAAAGGACAAAACTCACTTCATCACGCACGGACGGACAGCGATGAGACGAGGATGCTGCGCTGCGGTAGCCACAAACGCCCTGGATAGGGACTAAATATTAGCTGAGCTCCTGCCCCTCATCACCACGGCTAACCTCCATCACATCGACCCTTTACAGAAAATAAGCTCCACACAGAACAGGATGCGTTTATTTATTTATATATACACACACACAGACACACGCATCCTCCAAATATATATATGACATATAATCATAAGGACGTTTGTGCTTTCGTGCCGTGCACGTGCTGTTCCCCGCTCAAACCACAAACTCCATAACGATTCGTGTAAGGTCATCCCTGCCCAGGAACTATTAACCAGACAGCCGGACAAAATGACACGTAAGCGACACGGCACACACTCTGGAAGGGAGCCCTGTGTGACCAATGCCAGTCAATTGCACTGTCACAAGAGGACCACAAATGTTATTCCGACAAAAAGGCGCCTCAATGTCACCGCGCCGCGCTGCCCTCCCCGTCCTACGTGCCACAAGAACTGATTGCACGCACACATGTGCCGCTCGCGGTCGCTGAGGCTGGCGTGTAAACAAACAGGAGCGCTCCAGCATCGTTTCCGATAGGAATATAATGTTAAATATCACGTACCTGTTTCCTGCTTTGCGCGGCACTCACTGCATAATCCTCCTCCTTCAACTTGAACTTTTCCTTCCCTCCAATCGAACAGCCAGAAGCTACTTGACACTTGTTTATTGCATACTTTTCTTTTTCCCAGTTTGTCCGGACGAGCAGCTACCGCATGCAGCGTGAGGTGAGAGCAAAGGGGGAGAAGGGGGCGAGGGGGCGAGGGGGGGGATGAGCTAACGCAGAAGATAGGCTACAAGCCTCCAGTACAACATCTCAACAAATCGGGGAATCAAACGGAGCAATCCATTCCGCGGCGGTGGTCGTTACAGGGAACAGTGCTGACTGGAGAAGATGGACCGGAACCATGCGCGCACGGCACGTCTTCCGTGGATTCTCTTCAGACCGGGGAAGCGGTAGGCATGCTCTCTGGACGTGAGAGACGGCCGATCGGTTAAAGCTGCGCGCAGCAGCACCAAGGGAGCGACCATGCACACATAGTATAGAGGAATGACCGAGGCTCGCGGAGCGCGCGTTCACGGCTGAGCCAAGTCAATGGTCATTATCAGCGCGTGTGGAGAGTAGTAATCCACTGTTCGCTGTTGGCTGCAGCTGCATCCCTACAAGATGACATGCAGGGCTCAGCACTGATAGTCATTAAACAATTAGAATTCAAAATGTAATTTATGGTATTCACTGCGATCCCTCTTTACCACGCTTCTCCTTGACGCGTGCAATGATCATAATTTGTCATTAAATATTATATAGCCTGTTGTTTTATCATGCAGTGATACCCTAAAACTTGCATGTCTTAATAGAAGAAAAAATGTATTCCATAAATGGGCTACGGCAAAAGTGCAACATATCTTTACAGCCTAACAGGCAAAGTTGACTCTGTATTTTTCAGAGCTTGAACATGTCTTCTTTGGGAGTAAGTATTCTCCTTCCACATGGCCTAGTGCTCATTACAGTGGTCCTCATGCATCTCTTTCTAAACAGTGCACCCACTGCACTGCAGGCTACTGTTGTTCACATTAGCACACTGCCTAATGGGCTTTCTCTGTATTAGCAGCAATAGAAAGGTGCAATAACAGAAGCATGCAATTATGCACCATAACTAGGGAAAACATTGTTAACAGTTACCCTATTGCCTCTCACTCTCCAAACTGTAAATGCATATTTCCCAATGGAGGTATGATAATAACGCCTGCTTATTTGAAAACACCTTGTAAGGAGAACCTTGTGGCTCTTTTGATAAAGATTTCATTTCAGAGGCATTTTTATGCATAACTGGGGATTGGCAGGGGACATAAACCTCCCACTTTTGGCATTTTTTATTTATCTATTCACTCTTTCATTTCCTATTTTGGTCTAACATTACCCTGTCCACTATTCATACGTTGATTGAGACAAATAAGGGTGTCTGCTTATAGGAGAAGTAAAATCTCCAAACCTCGACTTGATTGGAATTTACAGACTGCATGGTTAAATCCGGAGCGAGGGGTGAACGGAAAGAGGAGAGAACCATTGGATCTCTAGTGGGTAACACAGGTGCAGTATGAGATGAAAAATGCAGATGAGGGTAGGATGGCATACTGAACCATTTTTAAGTCCCAAAGTGATAAACCTGAAAAAAACTGCTTTGACTTGGGCCTACAATATCCATTCTTAATCATGCAGGTGCAGCGTGTCCACAGTTTCTCCATACAGTCCATTGTTGAGTATTGTTTTCTTACAGATAATGAGCTCCTTAAGATACAGCGACATAAGCTTGTTGACAAAAATGTATTGTTGCTTGCAGTAGTTTCACTTCCCATATCAACATTAAATCCACAAAGCAAAACTAATAAAAAATGATTAAAAATATGATAGAGACATTTGAAATCCCCCACATACCCTCCTCATTTCCTAGGGTGTTAGTGGGGATTTGAAAGTCATGATGTCAGCTGTATTAAATCTGTCCTTTCCATCCGTCTGCACATAAGTCCTTGCATATGGACACACAGAGAGATTAGCCCTAATATGTACTATACCAGGCCAACACTTAGCCAGTGAGCATAGATGTGGGGACCGGCCAGTGAACAAACCCAGATTAGATGGCCCAGAAGCTGCAGCCACGGGCGGCTGACTAGCATTTTGCTCATCAGTTTAAAATCGTCCTCCGAGTAGACAACCGCCAGCCTCTGCCTACAGGCTGCCCATGGGCGTCGTCTGCCGTAATGCAGGATCAGTCGTGAAATCCTCTATCCTCTCTTTTGCCACATTAGGGCACACCAATGGCCTCTAGTGGTATTTTAAATACAGCAAGCAATTCCCCTTCTTCTACTTTAAAGGGTTTTCACCTTTAAAGCAAACTATGGCAATATTATTTTGCTAATTAGTTAGCAGCTAGTTTCCATCTCTTAGGCTACACACCCAGCCTTTCTATAATGTCCCTTTGCCTGGTGCCATAATTACAAACCACCATCTTAAAAACTGATGGATCATCATAAAAACTGACCCCTGAATGAATCGGTTGGCGGAGACTTGCTCGAATGAGGGGAAAATAACCCTGAGGCGACTTGTCAGATGCTATACGTGTAGATGAGTTAGCTGACCTTTCTCTATTAGGAGCCAATATTAGCACAAGCCATTATAACCTATCAAAGACTAATGCTTATAGCCAATGCTCAGGGGTCCGTGAGCCTCGCGTCCCTGTTAGTTGTGAATTGCCCTCACAGAGCTATCTCCACCATTACAGACTGCACAGTGTCAGGGGTTCTGTTTAACCTTGTGCAATGAGTTCTCTCCCATACATATCCACATTCTTAGTGGTTATCTAGGTGTTGTGTGTGTTGTGTGTGTGTATGTGTGCCTTGCTAACACTGAGAAGAAGATGCATTGTACTGTTAATTATAAAATCAATTTGATTAATTCTCAAAATGCAAATTAGCTCATTAAAGGACTTGAACTTATAGAATTACCACTGATTAGCTGGCTAAGCACTATCACTGCCCTCTGGATACACCCGTATTAAGATATATTAACTACCTTTTTCACTAGTAATATAATCCATAAATTATATGTATTAAAATTAGTAAAAAAAAAAAAAAGAATAGTGGACTTTTAGTCAACTGAGATGAACAAAAAGCAGCAGCAGTAATCTTCAGAGCAATTCATATTAGTCTCTTTGCTGCCCTATATGAAGCCGGTTATTTAAGACCATATTAACAGGCTTTTTTTTGGTCTGTTTTTCTCTGCTTGTTTTCCTCTTTAGTAAATAAAGCTTTGACTCTGTATTTCTGCTCCCCTCATCCCTCGTTTCTCTCATCTCTCCCTCAGAGCTGTAAGTGCCCCCGTAGTGGGAGCTGGCTGATGTGAGGCAGTAACAGGTACATCAGGGAGAAAGAGAGAGTGGTGGAAGAGGAGGGGAGTTGGCTTGGTTTGGTACACAAGTCTGCCGAAATTACATCAAACAGCGGGGGGCAAATGAGCATTTACAGTATACTTGAGAGGTAGGCAATATGCGTGCGTGTGTGTGCGTGCATGCGCGCGTTCACATGTGCGTGGTGTGTTTTCGGGGGAAGCATTAGATCCACTGGCATGAGTCTAGAAGCTTACAGGCAGCTTACAGAGCAGTAGGGGGTTTGTGGCACGGGGTGGTGTAGAAGGAGGGGATGGAGGGGGAGTGAGGAATGCTGGAGGGCTTACAGAGGAATAGGGCACAGCTGGTTTTTAATTGAGTCTCCCCTCAACTACACCGTGTGTATATGTGCACACACACACACACACACTTATTTTTACTCAGCAATTTCCCAGCTGATGGCTCAGAGGAACTAAACACTTCAGTATGGCAGCAGCCTTCATACGAAACCCTCCACAAGGGCTCTGTTTTGGTCGTGTGACCGATAAAGCCCTCCACCAATCAAAGCCTCTGACAGCTGTGTGCTCCCATGAATCTTAGCGCTCAGTCTCCGAAACAGCCTGCCTCCTGCCTTACCTCGGCTTGTGATCTCAGCTGGGTGGACACACAAAATTCAAACTCTCTTTTTCTGAATGTCATGCCTAGTAATGAGATATGGCTCAGCATAACAGACCACTTGTAGAACTCATTTTATAAGAGCTTTATAAAGAATTCTGTTTATTATTCCTCCTCAGGCAATTATTTGCTCATTTACTTTTGTATATCTTTTCTCACAAAAATGATTTAACATTGTTCAAATTTTTCATGCAGTCCAGAATCAGAGCAACACTGAGCAAACAAACATATGGCTAACATGATTTGTAATATTTTGAACAAATACATTTGAGCTAACCACAGAAACTATATATATTGAGTTTATATGTGAGACCGAATTCAGATTTTGGCATCTGTTTTACCATTTACAAATGATTATGGCATAGATATATATCATTTCCAAAGAGCATGCAACCACACAACAGAGCTCTGTGACCTCTAGAAACATCCACATTTGTCTCACAAAGAAACAGCTGACTTGACAGCCAAAGCTAGAGAGCTATATCAAGTCAAACATAACTGGTGAGATAGCCACTGATAGCTTGAGTTAAATGAGGAAAAAGAAAGTCAGATGTATCTAGCATCTCAGCTTTACACTCTAGTTACCTTTAAATCACACATTCAAGTCTATTAAATTGTAAATAACATTTTATATTAATATCAACATAAATATGAACAGTAGCTTGAAGGACAAGAGACATGGCAACATCTAGAAACATTTAATCCCTTTGAACTATGGGTTATAAATAATAAAACTACGTTTATTCTTTCTAAAAGCTTTTTTGTAGATCCCATGTTGTTGCCCTCGCATTCCTTGAAGGTTACCCAAAGACAGAGTGCAAAATCTTTTAAGTATCTATCATGAAGGTAAAATAATCAGCCTAACAAAGCATACAATAAAGCATCACCCTTTGTATCTCTCACACACTGTGCTGGCCAGCCTGAAAGCTTTACACATGTTTCAGCTCAGCTTCTCAGCTTCACTGCCTCTGTAGTTACTGTAGGGCTGCATAAATTGTATACTGTGCATTAAGAACCTCGGAATTAGTTGAAAGCATGAAAGCGCTGCAAAATAGTTATATTTTCCCACTTTGTTCCCAAACGTTACTGATGGAAACAAGCCTAAGGCCTAAAGCCTCCGAGTTGTCTAGTGTTGGACCATGTGATTAAAAAGACCCGTCAATCCATATGGAAGTGATGAAATCCTTTGTTTTGATTTTTGGCTGTGGGACTGCTTTTATGTTTACATTAACAGATTGCACATTTAACACTTAATTAGCAAGATATAATGATACAGTATGTCACCACCATTACAGCTCCATGTTATCCGAGAAATTATGTTTTTTTAGGACGCATACTGTGCAGAGCAGATGGGAGCGTAAATGCGTAGCAGTGCGATAACAAGGTCCAGAGTTCGAATCCATGGTACAGCTACCAAAAAGTAAATTGGAAATTGCAGTAAATGTTGCCCCACAAAATAAAAGACATCTTTGTTCTCAGTGCAAACAGCTTAACTTATTTCCGTGATGCAACACAAGAACAAAAGGGCAAACAAGACCATTTCTTTGTTTTGATGAGTCGTGAGAAAATATGTGTGATGTATATTTTGAAAAGAATGTGCAGAGGGATTGAAGCACTAACTACAATGCTGCTTTTCCTAGATGTATCAGAAAAGTGGTAGCATATTTCCTCTTTCAAAAAAACACAGTAAAAAAATAAGCTAAATGGTATAAATCCTATGTTTAAAAATCACTGTGTGTGTTTGGATCTTTACGCCCAGATGAAGTAACGATGTGATGATCTAGACAATTATCTTTGCTTCCACTTACAACACAGTTGATTTTTATTTCCATTTATGCACACACAGTAATTGTTATTCTCTATAAAAATAGCTCCAATGTTATGGCTTTTAGTTTATAGCTGTCATTGTGTAGTATTGTATTGCTAGCGCTATTTGAAGTGTATCGGTAAACATGGTAATAGTGCTCGATCCAGTTGGAGCATTAACTGACTAATATGTTCTTGGTCCACTGTGTCCTACCTTGGTTATTCTTGACCACATCTGAATGCTGTCAGGAGCTGCTTTTGAGCTCTGCCCATGATATGCCAATTTGAGTACACACACACACACACACACACACACACACACACACGATGAGCCCATTCTTTTGTTTACACGGCTCTTTCACAGTGGAGCTGACACCACATGACTGGTACCTCATTAGAGGCTTTAGCCCGTGAGCTAACAGGCCACAGAGACAGTGGGCCATGCCACACTTGCTAATTATAATAATAACAATAACACTGCCTTAGGATGCTACTTACTTTTCTTTTCAATTAATTTTATCAGATGCACTCAAGGGGAAGGAAATGGAAGAGGCAGAGGGAGGGGGGCAGCCACCATACCCCGGCTCTATAGGAGGGAAATGATGTGTTTATTCTACATACTTGGCCAGATGACAGGGTGTGTAATTGCTGCTAAATAACAACAGTTAACCTGCTTTTGAGTAAAAATCATTAACATATGACAACATTGTTGATGTGAGTGATATTACTCACTGTACCACCAGTCGCAGCTACCTACTGCAAACATGCTGTGATTTTCCAATAGAATTGCAGATGTGTGTGAGCTTCTGATGTTTGCCTCAGATGGTGAGGTCTTGTTGACCTATGCTAAAGTGACTCTGCATGTGAAGGGGACCCATCAACAGATGTTTCTGAATGGAAGCTTTGGCCATCTGTGAGATATTGCTTTTGATATTCCTCAACTTTCCCCTGGATCAGAGTTCAGCTTCTGCTATTTCATGTTATTATCTTTGGAATAGATCGCAGTCATCCACAGGTGCCTCTTCCAACACAGATACTGTGCAGCTCCTAAATTGGTACATCAGCATAAAAATACACACTGACTCATAGCCGGATTGCTTTCTGATAATGTATTCAGGTATGGTATGTATTTCTCTGAGAAATGTATAATTTATTTTGACACTTTTGTCAGTAGGATTACCATTTCTCAGCACATACTGTAACAAATAAGGTAAAAACACTATTCTCACAGATCTCAGGGGTGACATTTCAAAACAACAGCAGTAGCTCCAGGAGTATTTACTGCCTTATTTGACTTATTGTTTATAATTTGGCGTAAAGAAATCTCAGAAGTTGATTAATGCAGGGTTTAAGATTGTAAGGACAGAAGTCAACTAATTGCAATTGGAGCCGTGTCTCGGTTTGACAAAATTGGTAGGTATTGGTAGTAGGCAGCACTCCAGCTCCATTGCAGTGAAGCTGTGGGGTTCAAACACCCTACATCTCTGAGCACAACCAGCTGATTCTTGAATCTAGGCTTACCAGACAGCAAAGAACCCATGGCATACAGTATAAGACCTCTATATAGACCTCAGTATAAGGCGTTATAAGGTGTAACTTTTCTGCTTAAGAAAAAGTTAACCGCTTCCCCCCACCTCCAGCCCCTGAACCAAGCTAACATGTACCTGACCTGTCAACTGAGCGCACAGAGACTGGTTATAATGCATACATGGAATTACCTGATGGGCTGCCATGTTGTGAGCTCACATTTATGAGCAGGATTCATTTGGTTTTGTGTTTACCCTCTGCCAATATTTTAGCAAGTGATGAAAATGTATAATTGCAGAATCAGAATTAGTTTCAACTTTATAAGAAGGCATCGGCCAGGATGCTCTGCCGCCTTCTTGTTGAAAGCAGAGGGCAAAACCCATTAGTCAGCTATATAAGCATGAGCATAAGCAGATGTACAGGTTACACTGGCTTTAACCATGGCCATCCAAAATGTTATTTTATTTATACCATTAATTTACTCATTAGACATGAGATCACAAAAGCATTAGTGACAACTTTCATAGCCTTTATATATAGCCTTTAATACCTTTTAATGTGAGGTGGTAATTTGCTACTGAATATCTGACATATTCACAAGGTCAGTAAGCAGGCCAATTTGAAGCAATTAACAATCCAAGAATATATTCAGTGTGACAGTGTCAGTGGACTAATGTGTCGTTTAGATAGATGGTTGTGGGGGAAACATCGTCTCTGCTCTTAGGTTATAATGTTGCGTCACATTAAATTGTCCGGCCAAGAGGGCCAGCGATAGTAAAGAATGTCTATCAAAGGTAAATTACTGTAGCTCTCTCTGTTAACATCCACTCTCTGCTAGCCACAAACAGGGAGAAGCTACGGCTATTACAAATGGGAAACATGCCAAAATGTTTTCAGTCAGTTCAACGTAGCAACTAAAGACTAAAAAACATTATCAAACACTTTGTGCAAGGACTAAAAGCATACTCAAAGAGGAAGCTTATTAATGGAAAGCAAAGATGACACATCCATCTGACTGAACTACAAAACAGAGAGGGGGATGAAGAAATACTGTAAGGAACAAAAAAAAAAGAGTCTATAATTAAGTAAATTAAGCCCTGTCTTATTTGCATGATCTCAATTAATGTGCAGTCCATGTAGCTGCGACAGGCACACACCAGAAATCAAATTAGCAGAGATGAGACGGCATCTGCCTTTGGCTCCCATGTCCCTCTGGACTGGCAAGGATGGCAGGGCTGGCTCCAAACAACCCATTGTTTTCACAAGGGCTTGATGAATGGGGGGGGGGGGGATGACAGCATGCGGTATGTCATTAAAAAATAAAAACTTAATATGTTAGAAAACCTGACACCCGACAAAT
>JAVQJD010103931.1:0-24214 GCA_036023655.1 Nannoperca australis | reverse complement strand
AGAGAGATAGAGTGTGTGTGAGTGTGTGTGTGTGAGAGAGAGAGTGCGCGAGTGTGTGTGTGTGTGTGTGTGTGTGTGTGTGTGTGAAAGAGGGTGTGAGTGTGTGTGAGAGTGTGTGTATGTGTGAGAGAGAGTGTGAGTGTATGTGTGTGTGTGTGAGTGTGAGAGAGAGAGAGAGAGTGTGAGTGTGTGTGTGTGTGTGTGTGTCTGAAAAGGGGAACCCAGTTTATTGACCTTTAATTAGCAAATTCTTAATCAGCCTTTGTTTCCTCTTTTAGGAGGAAGTGACAGTTGTGTTGTTATCTCAACTCACAGATGTGAAACAACTATTTGGACTTTTCTGCTTTTATATATGATATTTGTTCAGTGCTGTATCCTGTATTTTATTTGTTTTGGTACATCTGGTACAGTGTGGAACATAAGGTGAAGGTGATATTTAAAAATGTGTAGTTTGCATGCCAGTGGCAATAGTCTGCTGTCCAGTCGTCCACACTGAAACAACTTAACAACTATATTAAAATGTTCACATTAAAGTTTGTACAGACAGAGAATCACACTGACTGTGGTGACTTGTCCTGTAGCGCCACCAGCAGGTCGACATTACCGGATGTTATCATGACATTTGCTACAAATATTCACAAAATTAAACATTTATTACAAAATTTAATACAAGTTTCACATTTAAATATGTGACGTGATTAATATTAATTTGTCTGGGGTCATTTTTTCCATATAGTTTCTCTTGAAACTAAACTGTAATCTTTTCTTTATGTCCTAACATACCTGCGTCTCACCTGTGAACCGCCTGCCCCCCCCCCCCCGGTAGGCCGCCTGCCAGTCTCTGTCCGAGTACTTGACCTCCACCTTCAACCCGTACATCGCCAACGTGACGGCAGCCGCCATGCTCTGCAGCCAGGTGCTGTGCCAGGGGAGGGGCCGCTGCGTCAGGAAGAGCTACGACTCCGCCCACTACCTGCACCTGAACCCCGCCTACTTCAGCATCCTGCGGGCCGACAAGAAGTACGTGGCGGTTGGTCTCCCGTCCGCCGCCGACATGGACGCCTGGGCCCAAAACTTCACCTGCCAATGCTACGCGGGGGGGAGATGTTCACCCACAGTGACGCGTCCGACAACGATCAGACGCATCTGGGTGTAATCAGTTTTCAAGGCTGCGCCCCCTGCTGGTCCACAGATGTCATTATGTAATCTGTAATGCAATAAATCAGCAATCTCTGTGTTTCTTTATAAAACAGACAAAAATATATCATTTGCAATTTACATTAAATGTGACATTTCTTAAATCAGACAACAATACTAAAAACAAAAGGCTCTTTAATAAATGCTTTTCTGAAAACAATTGTTCGCAGTTTTCTTTGGTTTCAGTGACAAACTGCCGGCCGCAGAAGGAGTCGGTTGCAAGGATGTAAGATGCAAGATGGTGACTTTTCTTTTACACTGCACCAGAAAGAAGGAGGAGGTTCCCCCGAATCACAGGATGTATAACACGTGATAACTGGCAGAAAGATGGAACTACATCCAGGTTTCTTTGTCAGTTTAAGAGGGTTAAAGATCCTCTCCAGACATGTTTGGACATAAACTGCTGAATAATAATTTGTATCTGATATCTGATCATCTTGTTAAAATCTTTGAAATGACATCTACTCCTTCTTCTTCAAATCCAGTCCTTAAAAAGACTGAAAGGTTGTTTCTTGCTTCACTGTAAAGTCCATTCTTGGTGTGAATCCTGAATACTGGTCCACGATTGGACCAAACTATTTGTGATGTCATAAATCGCGCTTGTAGCACCGCCCCTAAAAATGGGATTTTCAGTGAGCACACAGAAAGTTTCCACTTTCAGCAGATGAATGTGAAAACACCCTAAAACACACGAGCTTCACCTGAAACAACAGAAAGAGTTCCAACGATCAGGTTCAATGTTGCGATCAATATAAAGCTGTAATGTTTGTGAACACAGCAGGAAGACTGAGCTGATATTCTGAAAAACGATCAGCTGACAGACTCTAGTCCATCTCTTCAACCACATAGACCTTTCACTTTGTTCTACTGCGGAGATCAGCTGATCCACGCTCACTTCCTGTCGGCTCCTTCCTACATTCTGCAGGAAATAAACTCAGAATGTTGATTTTTGAAACTGTTTATCTGTTTTCAGCACTTTACGAACTCACGTGCAATTTAATCTTCTGATTTCTGTATTTCTAAATCAGTCCTGTTTAAATCAAACCAAACTCTTAATGTAGAGTTTCTGTTAACGAGCCGTGACTTCTTTCTTAAACAGGAGCTTCTTGGATTTAATCCACACTTGACTGAACTTTCCCCTGAGATTTAAAAGTATCTCACAGGGCAGTCCATGAGAGTCACTTCAGGTTCACTTTTCCCGGAGGTTGATATGAGTTGTTTTTTAAACAGCAACCGATTCTACTTGCTGTGATGATGTCAGAATGCAACATTTAAATGTACATTTGTAGAAATACACTAACACTGTCAGTCATTTCGGGACATGTTGCTTTGCGTCTTTGCTAAGACTTTGAACAAGGACTTCACCAGCGTATTGCTCCACTTCCTGTTGTTGAACCAGGTAAGTTGTAGAGCAGGTGTGAGGCCATCGCTGCATACTACAATCCTGCAAACAGGAAAAGATTACCACTTTTAACATACGGGTTCCCGCTGAATGCTGGACCAAGAGTAAGAGTCTAGAGCCATGCTAACCGCTCAGTGAAGCTCTGCTTTGTCACAGCGATGCTATGAGCTAAATGCTAAAGCCAGCATGCTAACGTGCACAACAACAATGCTAACACGCTGACGTTTAGCAGGTGTAAATGTTCACCATGTTCACCATTTTTATTTAGCATGCAGCAAAAATGCTAATTAGCACTAAACAGAAAGTGCAGCTGAGGCTGATGGGAGTGTCGTTAGTTTTGTAGGAACTTGGTCGTAAGCGAAAGTTTGGATAAATTTAAATCTTGACCTGAGAAGAAAACTTTTATCCTAAGGGGGACACGAACGTCTACTCCGCATCAAATTCAATAGCAAACCATCCAAAAGTTGTTGAGAAATGTCCGTCTGGTCAAAAGTTGGATGGACATTGCCATCCATGGAGCCATGCAGCTAGCGTGGATACAAATCGTCTGTCCAGCAGTATCGTATATGTTGTGTCATCTTGTATCATATATACTCTATCAAGACTCCATGTTTTATTATGGCTGCACCATTCAGTGAGATGGAGATATTCAACATGTTTACTGCATCGTTTTAGACACATTTTTGCTCGACATGTTTTGCACCGTTGGAAACTTTGGGATCTGTGAGTTTCTTGAATAATTTCTTGAATATACAACTTTAGATTATAATGAGGGTTAAGGGGTTAAATTATGCTTTACATCTGCAAAAACATTCAACAATGATGTAAGGCAGAAGGAAACAGGTCTAGATATGTCAAATGTTCCTCTCACATTTTACTCACAAGCAAAGCTAGATGTATTTAAGAGCTGCAGGAACTCATTCTGACCTCCTAAGTTTCTATTTCCTTTTCCTCGCCGATCAGATCAAAATGAACCCAGTCTACATCCTCATCACCATGTTGGCCCTGCTGAGACCCAGCCAGGCCTTACCGAGGACGGACCCTCCCATCCGTCCCGGCCACCCCTTTCTGTTCATGTGGAACGCCCCAACTGAGCTGTGCGACATCCGATTCGGCGTGCCGCTCAACCTCTCCTACTTCCACTTCATCAGCAGCACACTGAAGACGGCGACCAATCAGAGCATCTCCATATTCTACACCGACCGCTTCGGCCTCTTCCCCTACGTGGACGAAGACACCGGCGAGATGTACGACGAGGGCCTGCCTCAGCTCATAGACATCCAGGAACACCACGAACTGGCCGAGGACGACATCGAGTACTACATCCCTGCCAACCAGCCGGGCCTCGCTGTGCTTGACTTTGAGGAGTGGAGGCCGCAGTGGGTCCGAAATTGGGGCAGCAAAGACATCTACCGCCAGATTTCCATTGAAACGGTGAAGAAGAAGAATGCATCGTTGTCCGACGATGAGGCAGAGGAGCGGGCGAAAGTCGTTTTCGAACGTGCAGCCAAGAGGTACTTCCTCCGATCCATCCGCATCGGTAAGAGGATGAGGCCCAACAGACTGTGGGGTTACTACCTGTACCCCGACTGCTATAACTACGACTACAACCAGGACATGGCGGGCTTCACCGGAGAGTGTCCCGCCATCGAGAAGGACAGGAACAACGAGCTGATGTGGCTCTGGAGGGAGTCAACGGCGCTCTTTCCATCCATCTACCTGGAGCAGGTGCTCAGAGACTCCCAGCAGGCCCGGCTGTTTGTCCGGCACCGCATCCAGGAGGCCATGAGGGTGTCGACGCTCCCCAACAGTTCTTACTCCACCCCCGTCTACGCTTACATCCGGCCCGTATACAAAGACAGCACCGACCACTACATGTCAGAGGTCCGACATGACCTTTAGACACAATGTATGTGATAAACCGTGCATGTCAAATACTTACGCTCTGCTCTGATTGTAATTTATTGTGTAGTTCGATCTGGTGAACACCATCGGAGAAGCTGCTGCTCTTGGCGCCGCGGGCGTCGTGTCCTGGGGAGACATGAACGTCACCGACACAGAGGTAGACGGTGACATCACTCTGGGGTTTCCTGGGAAGTTTTTACACGTGGTCTAAAAGTTTGCAACTTTCGCTCAACAGCCACAAACTGACTTAACGTCCCCAAATCCTGCAGGAGTCCTGCTTGGATGCTCGACACCACCTGGAGCGGGTCATGAACCTGTACATCTTGAACGTGTCCACGGCGGCGTGGCTCTGCAGCGAGGCGCTCTGCCAGGGCCGCGGTCGCTGTGTGAGGAAGAAGTGGGACGACGATGTCTTCCTCCACCTGGACCCGCGCCGATACCGGATCCAGCGGCAGAGCCGCGGCGGCCCGCTGACGTTGAGTGGCGGCCTCTCGCAGGATGACGTCAACTGGTTCAACCGCAGCTTCGACTGCATGTGCTACACCGAGGAGCTGTGCAGATCGGCCCTGACGCTCAACGCCGTCACCACGAGGAGTCGAGGTGCTGACAAACCCGGCCCCCTCCTGCTGGTGATGATACTAATCTGCCTGAAGTACGTTGTGACGTAAATATAAATCAACAGCACAAACCAGGACGTGTGGTTGCAGGAAGTTAAAGGACAATTCCACTTTTATTTCAGCTTGTTTTATCATTTCTGTTATTTCTGACATGCATTTACATTAAATATATGTTTTAATTCAAGTCTCATTTACAAAACTTCATTTTTTGAATATGCATGGGAGCACAATATAAACTAAAATAAGGTTTAAAATCTTCCAGTATTATTATTATTAAGTTCTTAACATACGGTTTTAGCACAGCACCCTATTAACATAAAACAAACAAAACTGCAAATTACAATTAAACACATTCGCAATTTATTAAACTACATTTTACAGCTTTTCTACAAAACTAAAACAATTCAAGGACCACTTACTAGCTTGTTGCGGAGCTTTCAACAGATTCATAATCTTTTTCTCTAGCGCCACCACGAGGTTGAATCGTAATAACTTTGGTGTTAATTAGCTTATGTTAGCATGCTAACACGCTAAACTAGGATGGTGAACAAAAAGTAAAGAGTATACCTGCTAAACAAGAGCACGTTAGCATTCTCGTTGTGAGCACGTTAGCATGCGGCCTCGTTAGTTCAGAAACCGTGCTCAGTGGTGACGACAGCAGTGACGTCATGCTCTTCAGCCAGTCCTTGACCACCGTCTGCACAGGGGTCCATCTCCATGGAAACGGCTGGTTGGTTTCCTGTGGGCGGAGTTAAAGTAGCATGGATGGAGTTAGGGATTTAAACATTTCTGTGTGGGTGTATTCAGTTCTACCAGAAATGTTGCTTCTGGGTGTTTTCTTCCCCAACATGAAAGATTCAAGATGGCTGCCACACGGGAGGACATTTGGTTCCAATTTATTTGACAGAAGATACTATTCTTTTATTGGATGTGAGGGCTGTTGGAGGACCAGAGGGATTTAATTCTCTTGCATCACATATTTGGTCACTAGGGGGCACACTGAAGGAAGAAGGTGTGTGTGTGTGTGTGTGTGTGTAGTTTTACCGGTCCTTTTGCTGTAGTAGATGGACACAATCAGGATGGTGGAAATGCAGTATGGACAGACGACCACCAGATGACAGAGCAGCCTGACCACAGACAGAGAGGGAGGAGGATCTGGATCTGGAGGAGAAACCAGGAGCCTTTACAGGAGTCCAGTCTTTTTAGAATGAAATCCCCTCTCTCCCTCTTGATATTTAAATAATTAATTAATAATTAATTGATACGAGTAAAGTACAGCCGGGACTGTGGGTTTCTTCCTGCATCTTTTGCAGGTCAGTCGTGGTGGGAAGGCGTCACTTCACAGCCAGTATGGACGCTTACAGGCAGCAACACATTTACATATACATATGGACATGTGAGGATTGTACTGAGAGACTTGACAAAACCCAAACTATCCTCGAAGTGCAAAACGTTCTGGCTAACTTGCTAACCTCATGGTGCGACGCAGACCGGAAAAACTCCTTTAATGAGGTGAGCAGGGTAGTTCCTATCTGCAACCACAGCTGTAATATAATCAGTGTTATAATACAGACAGTTAGTGTCCTGACCTTTGACACTCAGCCAGCTCTTCAGTGATGCAGAAAACAGACCAGTAGAACACGAGTAGAGACCTTCATGATGCCGCTGGACATCACTGATGGTAAACTCTCCTGCCGGTCCAGTTCCAAGGAAGCTCCCATTGCTGAAGAAAAACCCTATCTGTGTGGAACTGTCTGTGGTTTTACAGCGCAGAGTGACATCACTTCCTGTAATCACAGGAAGTTTGGGCAACTCCAGGATCACATAGCGATCTGAACGAGAAAACACAGTGACGTTAGCATAAAAAAGTAGCATTAGCATATATTAACTTCCTCCTACAGGTTAAGAGCAGCAGAGTCCAGGATATTATCTTAATGATGTCAGCATGTGCGGAACTCCTGCTTTTTCCCCTAAATGTACCAAACACTATGGCAGTCAAAGCTTCACCCACAAGAAACGAAGTCCATACAGGATTTAATAAATATTATTGATCAGCCACACAAGAATATTAAAAGAGACTATTCCAGAAATATTACAAACATATGCAATAGACTCAGTGTGCACCCCCATCAGCTGTCACCAAAGAGTTGAAATTAAACTCAACACAGACAGTTAGTCCATCAGAACATTACAGGCGGGATCGACAAGTTGGTTTCTGTACCAGATACTCTGATGTTGACCTGGACGCTCCTCTGTCCGGCTCTGGTTTCACACCAGTAGACTCCACCGTTGGACGGGAGGAGCTTCTTAACGAAGCAGGAGGGACCGGTTATTCTCCCAAAGTCTTGTGGACCTTCACCACACGTCTGTGTCCGTCCTCCTGCTGTCCTCTTCACAGTCCATCCATCCACTGTCTGTCCATCGTCAACACAACTCAAAGAGACAGAATCTCTTTTAAAGAACAGCTCACGGTTCGGACTGACGCTCAGAAAGACTGGAGGACAAAACGACAGACAGACAGACAGAGTTACATGTTGATATTTCTGTAGGTGTGTGTGATTCAATGTCCTTATTGTGTCAATGTCAAAACTCAAATAAACTACAGACAGACAGGTAGACAGACACACAGGTTTACAGACATGTCTTTTTATCATCAGCTCACCTGCAGACACAGTTAGTCCAGACAGCAGCACAGACAGAGCTGCAATGTGAGGACAGGGTTAATAAAGGTCAGAGGTCACAGCAGGTCAAAGGACAAGATCAGTCCAGACCTTTCAGCCTGTGAATGTTGCTGTTCTATAACTCGTTACTGTTCAATATCTAGTTACTGATCACTGTCATTGACTCACCGAGGAGCAGAGAGACAGACTTCATGTTGTCCGGACGACGAGTCTGTCTTTGTGTCTCTGAACATTTACACACTGGAAATATCACAAACCCCAACTTCTGTTTTCTTAAATCTCAGGTTGAGTCATCAACGAGGAGACGCTGGTGCTGCACTCTGGTGCATTCAAATGAGGGATGAAGGATTTCTAATTACTAACTAACTAATTAACTAACTATCATTACTGCCTACAGCAGCAAAGAGAAAAGATTTAATACTTTGTAAATTCACATCAAGACCTTTATTTAAAGGATTCAGTGCAGAGACCCTGGTGTGAGTTCAGCTGCACTGCAACTGTTGTCCTGCAGGGGGAGTCGGAGCTCTGTCTCTCTGGTTTATGAGGACAAGAAGACACTAATACTAATAATGAGAAAACTAATGAGAGACAACTGATACAAACTACCAGCGCACTGTGAACAGAATCATTAAAAGTGTGCAACATACTGAAGAACAGCTATAATGTGAAAAGTTTACTGCTATAACAAAATGTTCTTCACTTTATTACAACATACAAACTTATCAGGTTATAACAAGAAACCTTTTTGTTATAACAATATACTAATTATCTTTATTATATGTATTATATGGTGAAAGTTTGTGAAAAGTTTATTTTACAATATATATACAAACTTGACATGTTATAACAAATATACTATTGTCAGATTATAATGTAAAATGTTAAGATAAATAGTATGTTGTTATAACAAGAACATGATAAGTTTTGTATGTTGTAATAACATGAAAATATCAATATCAGCTAAAGAGCTAACAGGCTTTTTACCCGAGTTTGTTCTTGGAGGCTCAACCGACTCTTTAAAATAATGAGAAGTAGTCTTATGGAAACCCTTTTGCGAGACCACAACATGACTCCACACAGGAGATATCAAGGCTGTTGAAGAGGAATCTAATCAAAATGCAAGAAAAGCAAGAAAGAGCCAAGAAACTGATTCAAAGAGACTCTGGATAACAGCGTGACCTAACATGAATGTGCAGAGTGCGTTTAGTTTGAGCAGAATATGATGTTTCTGTTTGTGTCTTCTGTCCGCGAGGCAGCGGGGTTTTCTTCTGTTTTCAGTTCTGCTGTCAGAAACATTTTCCCTCCTCCAGCGGCTCGGCCGACATGGTCGAGTCTCTGCTGCTGTTTCTGATTTCACACAACAAAGATCAGAGAGACACCGTCAGCGCTGCACCAACACAGCAGATACGATTATTCTAATTTCATCACAGCTCAGGTTCCACGGCTCCACAGAGCAGAGTCTGACTTTGTAAAAGTATGTGGAGGCAGGAGTCTAAAGTCCACTGAGAGGCTCATCACTCACCAGACAACTCCATTAATTGGGCAACACCTTATTTTATGGGTCAAATAATTGCGTTTATATGTTTCTAGGAGGTTTCCAGGACACAACGATGTCATTTGGTTTTAATTACTGGAAAAACTTTGTTTGAGAGAGTTATTTAAGTGTAGTTACTTGTTTCTTTTTTTCAAATACCTTTATGCATCTTAAAGGAATACTTTAACATAGAAATATGCTTATTCCCTTTCTTGCCAAGAGTTAGATGAGAATATTGATTCTTGTCTGTACAGTAGGCTGCACCCAGCGGCTGGTTAGCTTAGCTTAGCATCAAGACTGGAGTAAATACAGTTTGCTGTGAACTGAAACACATTCTGTGTCTGGAATGTGCAGAGTTTACTACTCAAACACACGCAGTCATTGTTCGGTTGCATGAATGACTGAATTCCAGAGCACAGTGAGATTTTATGTCACAACACATAATTTCACGTCCTCTCATCCATATTCAGGACTTGTCAGCATCAGCTGGTCCTTCAGAAGAATCCAGCGTCTGAGTGACAGAGCCGCTGTGGTGAACAGCCGGCCTGTTGTGCGCCCCCCCCCGTATGCATATTTCATGTCTGGGACATCTTCCTGGTTTCTGCTGGGACTTGCAAGTTTTACAGAACGTCCTGCAGCTGAAAGGATCTCTACAACAGTCAAGAGTTGTTGTGCAACCAGTTTAAACAGCTCTGACTGCTCCCCAAACAATACGAGTTGTGGTAGCAGAGGTGTAGTGGTGCTTATTAGAGGGTGAATACCCAAACAGGACCGGACAGGTTCAGGGAAAAAAATGTAAATAATTATGTTTGGGTGTGGTTATGTGGTGAGTAAAACAAAGCATAACTTCAAGTAAGGCTGTTTATTTACTGCTACTTGACAAGTGGGCATGTGACACCATCGTCAGTTGCAAATAGCAAAACATTTTTAGAAATCTTTATGCCGAAGGAGTGACAGCGACTGGACCTGAAGACTCTACACTTATCAAACACCATATGATTTCATCTGCCAACACCAACTGACCCAGACTGCAACAGACCGGTCCAACTAGGTCCCATTGGTCTTCACGCACAAATCATATCGCCTCAAAGGTCGCTTGACGCAGTCCCGCCTTAAGACATTTCTCAGTTTTAATGGTGCAACATCATTTAATAAGATCTTAGGAAACTTGGAGATCTTAGGAAACTTGGAGATGGATTTACAAATAGCTGGTGGAACCCAATAGCCTGATATCGAGCCGACCAATTCACAAAGTATTGCAGATCAGTCTAGAACCTCGCAGTTCATTTTCGATTTCCAGGGAGCGTTATCAATGGGCGCAGACCAAATTGGATAGACCTACAACGAATCAGCGCGTTGGACCGTGTGACGCAGCGCTGAGCAAAATGCTGTGAGGAGTTCAACAAACAGATCTTTCTAATCAACAAAAGCTTTAAGTGGAGTTGTTTGTTCTTTTAGAGAAAATGTATCTTGGTTGTTTACAAAAATGCCTCTGTACATCCATCGTATCAAAGGCACCCCCACATTAGATAAACCGGATGTGATTGGACGCATCTGCCACGTGTCCACGTTAGTAACCCAATCCAGGAGAGGAGGAACGTCATAGTGTGCAAGCTTCTGATCTAACTGTGGCATCAGAGGAAAGCTCAGGGTTCATCCTGATTATTGAAAATATTAAAAACGTTGTTAGCTTAGAAGAAACCTTGTTAAGCCGTAGAGTTCATGGGCTGATGGTGGCCCAACACCAGAGACTCATGGGCTGATGGTGGCCCATCACCAGAGACTCATGGCTGATGGTGGCCCAACACCAGAGACTCATGGCAGAGGGACTGAGCAGAAGTAAGACTACGACCACATCCCAACAGCCCACTGGACCGCAGACTCTCCCTGGTGGAGCTGGTGCAACCTGGTCCAGCCTGGTCCAGCCCGGCCCAGCTTGGCTCGGCCCGGTCCTCCTGGCTGTATAATCTGCTCTATCGTCCAGAGGGCGGTGTTGGGGGGGAAATAAGAGCTTTATTTTCCCGGTGCTTCTCCTTTGTTGGGGATTGCTGCAACATTTCTAGGTCACCGGCTGTGACTGAACGCCCCGCTGCCCAAACTGATTCATCACTGAGGGAATTCACCCCCTCCTCCCCTCACCATATTTCACCCAGTACTGCCGGGGCGGGGGTGGGGGAGTGGGGGGCACAATTAGAAATGTGCTCCCAGCAACAACAGCCGGGCTGCGATCTGCCAAACGATTCCAGCTTCTGTTTTCTGTCACAGCGGAGACATTATGGATGCTGACTCAAACTGTTTGTCAAAAGGCTCTTTCATGGTGATAATTGGGCGGACGGGCTCTCAGATCCTTTCTCCATTCAGATTTCTGCTCATGATTATGTTTAACCTTCCAGCCTGCCCTCTCTCACAGGGGTTAAGCACACATTAATGATGCTGCTATCAGAGGCTGTGGGTTATCGCCGATGATGGTGGTCGTATATTTTATATTTTTAATATTTTTTTGCTTAAAGATGGATGTCAGAGCAACAGCTGAGCTGAAGTTCACCTACGACCCCCACTAAAGCACACTGATCAAAACGTTATATCTTGTTCATTGTATACGTATTCGTTTCTGGGTTGAGTGCAGGACTCTTTTGGCTCTGAGACTCCAGGAAGTTCTTGGTATCAGCACATAATCGGCACATAATCCTCCCTCCATCTAGCACCACCATGAGAGCATGAAATATTTCAACAACTGCTGAAATTTGTTTCACACGTTCATGAATCGTAAGAACTTTTGTGATGCTGTAACTTTTCATCAGGCCAACAACCTTCAAGTAGTTTGTCCAATACTTTGGTTTATGGCAAAAAACCTGTGTAGATATTCATGTAGTTATTCCCAAACGTTTTGTTTCGTTAGCGCCATCTTCAGGCCAAATACAGGTAAAACATTCCCATCAGTTGCACATTGTGTTTAGTGCTAATTAGTAAATGTTAGAATGCTAACTTGCTAAACTACGACGGTAAACATTACACCTGCTTAACATCAGCATGTTCGCATTGTCATTGTGAAGGTGTTAGCATTTAGCTCATAGAGCAGCTAGCATGTTTCCCTCGTATGTCCTGCATCCACTTCCTGTGTTCAGTCAATGTTGATGCTCGTCTGTTTGTAATCACATAAACGTTTTAGTCACTAAATCACCGTTAAAAAGGGTCAGATTCGGTTCAATGCTTGAACATAGAGGTCATAGTTCTGCAGCTTTGTAACGAATGAAGACACTGAAACAACATGCCAACGTGTCTAGTTTCTGTTCTTTGTCTTTTCTGGATGTGAGACTCGAGCAGCGGACTGTGCAACGAGGTGGCACTTCAGTCTGCAGAGGTTCAGTTTGTTCTGTGAAGAAACAGATTGTATGTGTGTGGAGGCGGCTGCAGCAGAGGCCTGGAGGGAACCTTAACAGTGAATCAGATCTCTGCAGCCGAGGTCGGCCTCCAGTGCGACTCCTCACCCGGAGCCACGAAGAGCTGCTGCAGAGTCGGAGACGGTTAGCAGCAGAACCACTGCTGAGGAGAGAGAAGACAAAGTGGGTCTACAGTGGGTTTGTTTTTACGTCTGAGGACAGCAGGAAGAAAACAACTCCAACACTCTGGTCCAGAGGAAAATATCTTGACAACTGCATATTTATCTGCTGCCGTGTTTTCTGTCTTTAATTTGCTTCAAACAGTAACAGTGAACTGACTGGATGGACGTTTGTTCAGCTCCTCCACTGCGATGACAGAACCTCAATGTTTTCCTGACAAAAGCCATGTTTCCATTGTGTTTATGCTAATAGTGAAGTATCGCATTAGAACGGCTGAATGGAAACGGGAAACAAGACTGTGGTTCACATCATGAATCCTGTCTGTATTGAGGTTTAGGAAACAAAAGCTTGGTTGCAGGTTAAACGCTGATAATCTCATTGTGTTTCATGATTCCCTGTAGACTTTTTCTGTAACACACCAGACCACGATCTTTCCCCAAACTGCAAGTGGTTAAACATCACCATAAAAGCTTCCATAATGCAGTAGTCACAACAAGACTATATGTATTGTATTGTATTGATACATTGACAATAAACATTTCACTGATGTGTTCAGAGGAGAGGATTAATGTGAAACATCTGACTAGGAACTAGTGGTTATCTAGCGTGCATTGTTGTTGTTGGTACAGAAGGTAAGAAACAACCAGCCTTCTCTTTAAAAGGAAAACTAAGTGGCCAGTTTATTAGGTACGCCGAGCTTCAGCTAATGCAGTCTAATACAACAAGTCCTCTCTTTATGAACATTATAATGTTCATAAAGGTGTTGTTTCAACTGTAAGATCATTTGGAGGATGGTGTTGAAGCCTTCCCTCATTGATTTAAATGTGGTGGACAAAATAATAGCAACTTTAATTGACACGTTGCATCTGAACATCCTAATCTTCATGAAGGGAGATTTTACTGCAGGACTTTTTATTTTATGACTGTTTTGATGTTTAGACATCCCAGCAGAAATCTAAATCTGTGGCTTTGTTGTCGTGGAGCCCTGGCTCCTGTCCACCAATCAGGGGCAGCGATCCCGGCCCTCCCAGGATGGCCATCCCGTTTACAGAAAACAGTCCTGGGAGCAGTTGGGAGAAGGTCACTGAGCAGCTTGTTCAGCAGCGGAGCCTCATTGCACCCGTTGCCCCATTGTTTCTGAATGAAAGGGGACGTCTAATTACTGGAGCGACTGGGGCCGCCAGCCTCGCTTACAAAAGACTCCGACACACAAGTTCGGTGCCAGAGAGCAAATCAAAGCCAAATGGGCGATTAGAGAAGAAAGTGGTTAACATACAAAGAGTTCCCTCTCTGTGATGAATACAATTAGACAAGAATGTTATGTGATTATCAAAGGCCATGAATTCTAGAAACGCAAATTAAATGTTGTATCATATTTTTCTGATTAAAGTAAGATATTAAAGTTTATGTATCCAGACCATGAACCCTTCAGCTAAAACAAAGTAATAGCAGAAATATTTGACAGTCCAGGTTTGATGTTAAAGCTTCACCTGTTGCCTGCATTCACAAACGTAAAGATATTTTCTCAGAGCTTCACGCTGGGAGCTGCAAAATATCGTCCAAATATCTGTCCAGTTCAGCCAAGAGTCCATTTGTGTTTGTTGGTTGTGAACCAGCAGCTGAATTTATAGTGCCGAGTAAAATATCTCGGCTGTACTTTGAAATGAATGCTAACGTAGCATGGTAACAAGCTAACAAGCTAACAGGCAAAACATTAAAAATATGTTGGTTTCTTAGTTATGCTAACGTGTCAAATGTTACATGCTAAATAAATAATGCTAACACGCTAAACGCAAGTATTATATTATATATTATACATTACATTTAGGCGTCTGCTAAATGCCTAAATGTAATGTAATGGAATGTAAAGTATGTTACGATGCCAACTATATTTATGTTAACATGTTAATATTAGCACAATAACAGGTTAAATGTTAGAAATTAGATGCTTGTCAGCATGTTCATGCTAAAGTCTTAGGTACTACATTTTGAAAGATTAATTGATTAACAAGCTAAAATGCTACACATTAGTATGTTATACCACATGATTAAAGTTACTTTGCTAGCTATACACATGCTAACATACAAATGTGCTAAACATAACATGCTAATGATGTAATATGATATGATAACATTAGCATAAGCTAATATGATAAGCTATCACGGTACACACAACATGTTGGCATATAAGCATGCTCATGTTAAATTCAATTATTAGTGCTAACTAATGCTAAATTGTTAGCACTGGGCACTGGCTAAACTAAGCAGTCTTAAAACATGTTAAATGCAGGTCAACTCCAATACTTTTTAGCATACTTATTAAATGCTAACTGTAGACACGATACCATGCTAACACTTGTTAGGCTCCAAGTGCTTCGTATATAACAGTTTGATTCACATTTGGGAAGATTAACCACGTTGAGACTGTGTAAGAAGCAGCATCTTGGAACCAGCAGTCAGCAGCTTTCTCATGTACCTGTAAACACGGCGACACCAGCAGTAAACAGGCTTCAGGCTGCACTGGTTCAGACCAGAAACCATCACTCACAACTTCTGTCAGGATAAATGAGCCTCGATGTGTTGCCCGTGGTACTGTAGCACTGTTCACTGTGGCGGCCAGCTGAGAGGCAGACTCCCTCCGTCGTCACGACAACGGGAGGCGAGGACAATGGCATGCTGTGTCCTCCGCCGGCTGGGCGGCGGCGGCGGTGAAGAAACGATGGCGAGAGAGAAAAAACAGCTGAGATTTGTCCTGAGTTGTCTCTGACGCAGCAAATAATCTGTAATCAGAGGAGGAGAAGTGGGTTTCTTTGTCATCTGAGCAAATCAAAAGTATTTTTAAGAACAATCTGCATAATAAATTATGTCCTTATGTATTGATTGACTGACTGACTGACTGACTGACTGACCTCTTTGCAGGCTTGAGGAGGCCTCAGTTGTGTGTTGGACTGACTGTAACTCTGAGTGGATGAGGACACGTTGTGTTGAGTCTGAACTGTACAAACAATGGCGGCTGTGTCCTCTGGATGGACGGCGATGGAGAGTCTCTCTCTGCTTCTCTTTTGGATTAACACGTTTCCTTCTGCACACCATCTCTTCTACTTCCAGCAGTGATTCTGATTTCAGCAGAACACCATATTACCAAATTCAATCCCACATTCAATCTCATCAGTATGTTGTTTCTTCTTACATATGAGTCTGCAGAGGGTCCCTGTGCTGTGGAAGACTTCCTGCCTAGTTCCTGTTCCAAGACTCCGCCCCAGTGGAGCCAAGGACAACAGACCTGTGGCACTGACCTCCCACATCATGAAGGCCCTGGAGCAGCTCCGGCCCCTGGTCCAAACATATTCGGACCCTCTACACATCTACACCCTCTATTTTCTACTGTTTATTATTCTTTTTTCAATAACTTTGAGCAGTGTAACTGTTACAAAAAGCAATTTCCCTTCTGGGATTAATAAAGTATTTCTGATTCTGATATATGTGTGTGTGTGTATATATATGTGTGTGTGTATATATGTGTGTGTGTGTATGTGTATATATATATATATAAATATATATGTGTATGTATATGTATATATGTATAATGATTTATTAAATACATAATACGTATTAAAAATAGACAACAAAAAAACATCTCAATCCGTGAATCTTCTGTTCAGCCATTCCCTCAATGTTTCCACAGTTAAAACAAGACGGGACTCAACACCACCCCACTATGCACACTCTGTTATCATGGCATGTTCAAATACTCCAAATGGAAACCTGCGTTTGCTTTATTAATTACCAGGAATGCACTCTCCGAGTACCCCTCCAAAAACGGAGTGCTGAAAAGTATGCCATTGAGAAGCCACAAGGCAAGGCATGCGAGCTGTTTGTTCTCCCTGTCCAACCAGTGTGCCTATGCTCCGATTTAAGGCGAAGAGCCAAACTCATGTATCTGAGCTCAAAACGAAGGGGATGTGTAAAAATGGAGGGAGAGGGTGGAGCAAAAGGTGCATTTTCGGGAAAATGGTCTTTGAACTTCAGAGCACCGGTACAGTATTTTAATCACACTGCCATACTTCATGGCATAACTGAAATTTGGACGTGCAAATAAATGAACACAAATGCACAGTGTAACTCAGTTGATCTTAACTAAAGAGGCATACCAGAGTTAGAGGGTTTCGAAGCCATTTGAGTATTAATATTTGTTTATCTTGATGACATATTTATGAAGTGTGAAAACAAATAAATGCCACAAGACACACTTATATAAATAAAATAATAGAAACCTGGAGGTTCACTTCGATTGTGCTCTCTAACTGCCTCTCCCTCAGACCTTTGCTCTAAAATGTAAGTTGGCTGACTGTCCATGACACATTTCTTCTTAATGTTTAACACTTAAAGAAAATGAAATATTGCCAGGTAAGATTATCAAAAAACAAAGAAGAAGAAAAAAGTTATTGGTAGAGCTGGGTGATAAGGCCAAAAATAAATGACTAAAACATATCTTTATGGCTTCATGTGCAAGACAGTTGCGCAGGAATAATAAAAGACCTGCATCACATGCAAGGATGTAATTGTTTTGTATATTAAACAAATATGTTATCCCACACAGGTTCGGACTGTCAACCAGGTGCTTCAAGTAGAGCACGGACATCTAGTTTCAGTTTCAGCACAGAGTAGAAAAGTTAGCACACTAATTACTCTCATCCTGTTTGTGTTTGTTGAGTAACATTAGCTAGCCAGCTAGGTAGAGACAAATGAACGAAGTAGAATCTGCACACTTTTCCGTTGACTCTTATAGCATAATTTCTCGTGATTAAGTCTTGTCAACAAATACAAACCGAGAACGCAGATTAGTAGGTAGTCTTTTGTCATTCTGTTCCTCGCTAAGACGCAACTGTTAAATTCACCTTCAGATAGCCAGAGGTAGCTAGCCACCTGTAGTGAGCAGACACTTGAAACCCATCAATGTGTAACAAAAACTGGATAATTTTTGCTCTGTATTGGATATTGTATTATGAATGGCTGCTTCTTTGGATTGGATTTAATTTCCTATAATACATCCCAGAATCATCAGAGAGACTGGCAAAAACACAAACACTCCACTAGCCTATATATATTATATTGTTAGCTACCTTACAATTAACGTCCGTACATTCATTGTCCAAACAGACTGAACAAACAGTACAGTTAAATTTGTGCAAATTATGGGAGGTGAAAATTTGATAATTAATTAGAATCAAACAGTTCCTAAAACTGATGAATGTAGATATTTTGTGAGTTTTTCACCAACTGTTCTTTTCTTTTACTATCAGATTTTCATCATTGAGTATATGATAAATGAATAAGCAGTAGAGGCAAACACTGCCTCAAGCACAGTGCTGAAAGCCTAGAAATGATGTGTTGGTGTAGAAGATTTAGGGCTGTCTGGTTAACAGACTCTGGTCAGACCACAGCAGAGATGGGACAGGTCTCACTGGATGTTTAGCTGAGTCAGGCTTGGGGCCATGCAGGAGTCTTGTTTGGGGTCTGGGCCAAGGCCCAGGTGTAGGCTATTATTCCCCATCTGGACAATATAACCCAAGTCCCCTGGGTCCAGCAAGGGGTGGGGCAGACCAAACCAGAACATGCAGACCCCAAATTAGTTTTACGATGTAATATTTTGCCCCCCTTGTGTTGCCATGAAACCACTCATGCATCGAATAATTCCTCCCATCTCCTCACTGTTTACATTATTTTACCCTTATTCCCATGACCAGTTGTGATGTCAAACTGTAAAATGTAATTTGAGTTTACACGTCATCTTATTTACATCTGTTTTGGCAAATGTTTCTAAAATCTATACCAAAGTAAAAAATAAGCACTTCTCAAGACAATAGAGTTTTGTGATATTAAAATACATGAATGCAGTTCAAACTATTGAGTTATGAAGCTTAGCAGCAGCTAATCTTAACAGCCATAGTCTCTCATAGATGATATAATTCCACAACACTGCAACGCATGTGGCAGAGTTGCACCTCCAGATTTTAAAGATGACATGGAAACTTGCTCTAAATATAGAACCAGACAAATTCAGAACTTCATAAACACGCCGATGACAATCCTCCCTTTTGTTCCCGGGGATTTTACAAGGTAAGTACGCACTTTCACACCCTGCAATCCAAATACGTGCCATTCTGTTAACACACACTGACACACATACACACACACCTTTTCTTGGTGATTACCTTTGGGTTATTACAGCCGTCTAGACAGAGAGAAGACGAGGACTCTTGGAAATGCTCATTGTCGAGTAGACTCAGGTGTCAACAGCAGAACTTGATGCAATCAGGAGCTATGCTTTTGAATTGCCTAATTACTCAATGTCATTTGAACACACATCCACAAACATGACAGTGATGTCTTACACATACCTCCAGAAACTTGTGTCATTAGATTAGAGTAAAACTAATGTGTGTGACAGTGTGTGGTAATAAAAAGTGTTTCCAAAAGTGAATCCATACATTACATTAAATTATAAACACCACAGTGCTCTTTCTTATTGACAACTGCGTGCACCATTACATGAAACTATACCTTTGGGATTGCGGCCAGGGGTTAATGAGCACTTACTACTACTGTACTCCTACTACTGATGTACATTACTGAAATGAAAGTGCAGCTGTTGTACAGGTGGTGATGATGCTGTTTCCATTTATCTCAGAAAAGTGCAAGGTTAGCAAAATAATGTCTTCTAGTTCTGCTATAACCTGCTAGTTCTGCTCATGCCTATAAATCACACATTAAAACACAAATCCTAATACACTTTACTCATCCTCCATATTTGTTGTTTTAAAGAGGTATTTCAGGACACTGAATAGAGTCATGTACTTCTCAGCTTATAATTTCTTTTTACTATGAACACAAACTTGAAAATGAATTTAACGTTTGACTTTCCAAGCAGACCTCCAGCTGCTGTAGGCTGATCCACACATTTTTCTAATTAAATCTGTCACTGTGCTGACTTTTAATTAAACTACAGAGACTTGAGAAGTATCTGTTATGCAACATAATGACACTGTCATTGCTTATAAAAACTCTTTGACTGATGCTTATGAAAAAAAAACATAAGGTTTCTTGTTTAAAAGACATTTCTCATTAAAAACATGCCCCTACCATGCAGTGCTGTCTGGAAGCACAATTGTTTTTCCTAAGCTCTTTTTGAAATTATACCAAAAAAAGGCTTTTATGTATGTAACACCTTGTTAAATTCCTCCAGAATCACAGTCCTTTGAAAACAGACGATGTATTACTCAGCGTCTCATTTATCAGAGCAGAACAGTTTGAACTACAAGCTCAATTAGGATGTGGTCATGTGTTTAATTGACATGCTGTGAGCCAAAAAACGTACTAATTGAAGCAGCGCAGCCTAAATTTGTAGGTTCTGACCTTGTAAACCCTGACGGAAGATGCGCAGTTAAGCACACACACGGCCATGGCCAAGCCACAACAAGTAAAGTAATACTGTCACCTATATAACATGTGGTCTAGGCATAGCCAGTGTGCAGTGTATAGATTTAGTTCCTGCTGAACACTAAAGTAGGTATATACACTTGGACAAAGTTATGGCTTCTTGTGAAGCAGTGAAGACTTAAGTGTGTTGTGTAACGTTTAAGGTTAAGTAGTGGAAGGAAACACACACTGCCCAACACATTTCTCATGCAAGATGTTTTCCCATGTTATTGCTGAAGCATTTGTAAGAGAATTTAAGGAAAGAAACTTTAAACCTTGTTTAACTGGATGTGAACTAATAGAACATTTGTAATTACTGCTCCAACAGGAGGGGTCATCGCAGAGGAAGAGAGGATTAAATACACTGACACATACAAATCTGGGAACTATGCAGTGGGACCACAAAGCTGTACTGTTGTTGTTGAGTTCCAGTGCCTTGCTCAATGGCACTGCCAAGGCAGCTGTGGAAGTAAAGGATGAATAGATGGATGTATGTATGGATGGAGACTGCTGTTTGCGTCCTGTGTAAAATCAACAGTCAACCTTGACTTATTTTAACTTATGTAACTTTAGGTTATGTACGTAAGACTATGTTACGTAGGTAAGTAAAGTTATGTAACTAATGTAGATATTTCATTCCAACCCATGATCCTTTCTTAAACCTAACCATGTAGTGTTGGTGCCTAAACCTAACCAAACTGCAACTGTTTCACAACTTTAACCCCATGTTGTTGTTACAATGATGAAAAAGGTCTGGTACGCCTATATATGTTGTTCTGGGATTCATTTGCAAACGACCAATTCTATCGTTTAGGTTTTTGCAGATTTGATCATGATTGCTGTCATTCTCAACTTATTTTATATTGTCTTTTGTTGTAATACCTTAGCAGAACAAATGAAAAGCAGAACAGTAACAATCCAATGTGCCACCTCTCCTGACCATTAACCAATGGCAAACCGTCTTGACAGGCCAGACCTTTAGAACAGAGAGCTGACAATTTCAAAATGGAGGAAGCTATTACCTGTTTCAGATCAAAAACTGTGTTAACATATTGTCAGTAAGTGAGTGTTAGCAAGTTCCTGGCTAGCTAGCATATTATGGTTAGCAAGCCAGCCACTAGCTAGACACTCACTCAATCTTATCATTCTCAGCTGATGTTTTGTAGTCTTCTTTCAGCACAGAAACAGTTGTTACATTAAATGCTGCAACTGTTTCTTATTTCTTTTTCCTTCTTGTACTGTTGACTGCGTAGTAATTGTCAATTGTAATTGTTACACTCACTTTGTTACACCTGGCTTATTTCACTTTCAGCTGGTGCTGATAAAAATATCACATACATTGAGTTTCAATCTGATATAAGAATTAAAGTGGTGTCTAAGTGGCATTCCTTTCATGCAATGATACATACCCTGGTTTTTCTTAAAAACTATCACACTACTCCAGGAAACCACACACTATGCCATACAAGTTTTCTCTGGCAGGTTTTAGCACAGAAAGTTATTTTTAGCCCTTGTTGTTGAAATAAATCACAACATGTTCTTGAGCAAGTTCTCCTCAAATCTCCTAAACTCCATCTTCTGGTTTCTGTTGTTGATTTTATCGGAACATTTTTGAGCGCTTGGTGTAAAGTATGGTTCAATATTCCAGTATGGAAGAAGGCAAAGTGTAAACACAAATGTGGGTGCCATGGAATGATTCAGAGGCTATATTCAGGCCATGAATGGAGGAGATAGGAAGTGAGAAACAGTGAGAGGAATGTGATTGGTTTCACTGGCACTTCAAAGTCAACATGGAACACTGGAACAAGATGGAATATGTTCTGTTGGTAGAAACAAAATTATTATTGCAATTTACTATAAATACAGCACTCTGGGTGTTTTTGGCAGTCTGTAAGGAAACAAACCATTAAAAAATACTACCCCAGCTGACCTCTCTTAGATGACATGTATTAATATTTCCTTAAATGGAATTGGATTTAAAAGGAATTTTGTAAATAATCACAGAATCACAATCAAGGAGGACGATTAAGCTCATTTTGCACAAAAAGCAAACGTTTTCCCCTGCTAAATATTGTGAGTGAAAGATATCTTGTTCTGTTCCAGTCTTTCCATAGACTTTGTATGTAACCATGCCACCAAAATAGACTGAACATTTTTGGACATTTTGTGATGTTTTGTATTTTGATATATGTGCTTTGATTTTATAGAACTTGTATTACGTGCCTTATATTTGTATATACTCACAAAGGAAATCAGATGTTTAACTGCAGGTCTGTCTGTTCCTGTGAACTCTGTGTATCTCCTCAATCTCAGTCATATGGGACAGTTTTACTTCTCCCTCTGTCTCTCTCTCTCTCTCTATCTCTCCACTTAGTTAACCAATCAGTGTGCCATAAAGGACGGAGAGACTTCCTTCAGTGCCTTCAGTATTGTCCATGCATCATTACACACATCAGTTTTGTTCAAAACAGTCACTGAACCACTACCACATGTGGGTTAGAATGCCTAAAAACTGTAGAGTAATTTATTTTCAAGCTTGCAGTATTCAGAAACAGACAAGCATATCATGTATACATTAGAAGAGTTGGATTGTTTTACAGAGGTCTCTTCTCTGCAGGCACCTCCACCACCCAAAGTGAAGAACATAGCCTAAAGAAAAGAGAAAGAATCAATTACCATTATATTCCACTTCTGCATAATATCAATAAAGGTAGAAATATCTGAAATACTCAAATTTATACAAATCTTGTTTCAGAATATGTAACATTACCAGTTACAAGAGAAAAACACAGCTTTCTGAGCATTAAATGCCTCTGGAGAAAATAGCTCCTGACTTACTCTGTCACAGTTGAAACACTGACTTCTGACTGACACTGTTTGTTCTGGAAGAACTCCCTGGCCTTGGGCCAAATAGACCCTTCATTACTAAAGTTCACGCTTGAATAGAAAAATGTACCATTGATAGAAACAGTTAGATTTGGCAAAAATGGCTCTGCTATTTGAAAGAGCTCTCATAGAATCCAAGCAGCAATCAGGATTCTGCTGGGTGAACTGATCACCAAAAAAAATAAATTAACTTTTGTTATGTTCTACAAATATAGTTTAGTATGTTTAATCTGTTCCTTTTTGTACGGTAGCGCCACCTGTAGTAGCTCACGTATGAAGTCATTTCCAGTCTACGTATTTGCTTTCTATGTAAGCCAGACTCCGGTATGGAGGTAAACAAAAGCGAATGCACAGTCCATGACACATTAGAAGCTTACAGTTCTTCTGACTGTACGGCTAAAGCAACGTCTGTGAGTACAGTTTATTCACGGTGTGTTAACGTCACCACCGTTATTCTGTACTTATGAGTGTTTAAACGTGTTTTTGATAGTAGCTAAACGATATGTGGCTAGGCTAGCTCCGTAATTCTATCTGCTCTAGATATTGTAGCTTGTTATGCGTATTGCTGGAGCCGTAGAATTCATACTATGTCTGTATTGTTTTGCAGTTTCACAAAAATGATTCCCAGTAAATTTCATGGAAAAGTACGGAAGCCGAGAGCAGCCATGCTTGCAATCATTTTTTTAATGCCGTTATCTCAAGATCACAAGTTAATTTTTCCGTTATCTCGAGATCACGACTTAATTATTCGGTTATCTCGAGAAACCGAGCTTTGTTATCTCGAGATCACAACTAAATTATTCTGTTATATCGAGATCTCTGGATGATTACACAATTGAGCCTTCAAGATCACTGCCATGACTGTCGTCGAGGATTCATAACTGGAGAAACAGCAAGCTCAATTTGCGACTGACCACTGACCACTAAAATAAGCCCAAATTAAAATGAACAAC
>JAVQJD010103930.1:0-14685 GCA_036023655.1 Nannoperca australis | reverse complement strand
CCTACTACTGAAAGTACTCCTGTGTCTCATGAATGTGTTATACAGTGGGTGGTACTCATTGTCCAAGATGACCCTTAACTTGGACAGTGTCCTCCTCTCCAACACCACCGTCAGAGAGTCCAGTTTCACCCCTACTATGTCAACAGCCCTGTTGATCAGTCTGTTCAGTCTGTTGGTGTCCTCCACCCTCAGACCGCTGCCCCAGCACACCACAGTGTAGAGGAGAGCACTGGCCACTACAGACTCGTAAAACATCCTGAGCATCGTCCTGCAGATGTTAAAGGACCTCAGCCTCCTCAGAAAAAGAGATGACTTTGGTCGTTGTTGTAGAGGGCATCAATGTGCTTCTCCCAGTCCAGTCTATTATCAATGTGGACACTCAGGTACTTGTAGTCCTCCACAATGTCCACACTGACCCCCTGGATGGAGACAGAGGTTACCTGCCCCTTGGTCAAATGAAGTAAAAAAGCCTTTAATAATTACTAAACAACATCACTTTGCATTTTGAAATGTATGTCCCTTTAGTGACTGTGTTGTTATGTTGTGTAATGTTGTTGTTATTAATGGCTTGTTACTGATCTATAAAGCATTAATACATGATTATTGTGGTGGAAGAACTCATCATTAATAACTAAATAACACTGGTGGCTTTTAACGTTAGAAACCAATGACCACATTCACTGAAACTCATGAGACATTAATGTAAACTTTTTAATGAGCCAACCCTAAAGTAGTTGTCCTTGTCAATGCCTTATTATTGGTCTATAAAGTATTAACATGCGGCTTATTAACCATTAACAAAGCCACAATTCATTATAAAGTGGTACAAAACAGAGATATATTTAACATGTTGGCTATGTAGAACTCTAAACCCAGAACATCTCATCTGCAGAAAGAAAGGGGTTGCAGGCAAGTGCTAATTAGTGCCAAAAGATTCTATCATTAACCATCACATTTTGAGTTATGTATGTGAACAGAGAGAAAAAGTGACAGCTGGTGGGACTGCTCAGCAGAGGGATTTGGTGACTCCGGAGAGTCTTCCTCCTTCCCACAGTGATCCCGAGTCCCACAAACACAAAGAACTGTGTTTTGGATCAAGGCATCGCTTATTACTGAGGCGCAGAGAGGGAGAGAGACGGGGTTTAAAAGGAGAGAAGGGAGAGATTGGGGGAAAAGAGAGGGCCAGGAGAGGATGAGTGCCAGCTCCGCCTCCAGTGTCCATCTCAGATCCCTCCATCCTTCCCTTCATCCTTTCCCTCCATCCTGTCCCCCCCCCCCCCCGTTCTTCCCAGCAGCTGGCCAGTTTTAACTCCAGCAGAGAAAGACCTCTCTGATGGCGCAGACTGAGACTTCAGTGTGTGTTTTCAGTAAGAACAGAGTCTCTCTCTAAACTCTCCATGAATTCACACTCGCTGTCTCCTCTCTCCATGGTCTCTTTTTACACCCTCCTTTCTCCCCCAATTCTCCTCATCTTCTCTCCTTTTTTTTCCTCATTCACCTCTCCTTCCCACTCTCCACGCTCCCTCTCTTACTGTCACTCTTGTCTCTGGTCTCTTTGGAACGGCTTTTCAGTCCAGTTTTAATTGACTTGGAGTGACATGCAGCTGAGGCGATAGGAGCAATCCTCCCGGGGAGGTCAATATGTACAGATATGGAGAGCCTCCAACTGGACTCCAAAGAGTCAACAGTGGCTGGCTGCAGAGTATTAGAAGCAAGGGACTTTTCATTGGAAGTTTTCTTATATTTTTATGTCCTGCTGCAGAAATGAGGCCAAGTACACTATGTGAGTCACTTTGATATGGTACATGACACAAATAAAATCATAAGAAATATAACACATATTTAGTCAAAATAACTTTAGTTGGTGTTAATTGCAGTTTCCTTTAAATTAGTGTTGTTTAGACCAAACAGTAACAATGTCTGTTTCCAATTGTTCACAATATACTTTAAGGAAAGAGTTATCCCCGTGAGTATAATGAGAATGTTTTGAATACGTTGTATTTATTGTGTTATTTCAGTCGATCCCTTTTTGATAAAAAGAGGCATTCTTTTAAGGTCAAAATGAAACATTGATTTAAACAAAATAGTAACATTTTGTGCTGCACCTCTCCCAAATGTTTTGAGCGGGGTTTTGAGTTTTAATCGTTTTTCATCACTAAAGAAAAAAACTAAAAAGAACACAAAAATGAATGAGGCCAAACCATTGGTATCTTCTCTCCTTGAGCAAGCAAATAGGTAAATATGGCAATGGTTTCATGAAAATGTAATGGAAACATGTACCTTGGGATCAGGCTGAAGACAAAGAGGGAACTATACATGTGAAATCATCAAAATATTGCCAATAAGCACACTGGTGCCCCTGAAATGTAAATGTAATTATGGCCCAGGGGATAAATAGGTTTGATTACCTGTGTCTGGTAGAAGGTCTGCAGGATTTTTACTGGAGTAAACATTGCAGTCACTCGTTTTCACTTGTGATTCATTTTTAATTCTGAAGCTCTCGAACGGAAAGCCGCAGTGACCTCGACATACCAGACAGTTAAATAATACATTAGAAGCTACTGAACATCTCTAGAGAGAAGAGTAGGGCAAGAGCAAATCTCCCTCAGGTTTTGTAATTAAACATTTAATTTAAAAAAACAGGGTGAAATTTAATAAAGAAGCAAAGTAATATATGTCTCCAATACATGTGCAAAACCAGTGGCTATTGTGGAGCAATGTTTTAATGAGCAGGTATCCGTTTTGTTTGTATCTTCCATTAAAATCTTTTAACTGTATTCATCTATGCAGTTGTTTTCATTTAGACACAAGAACAGAATCTTTCACAGCCGTAGCCCACACCAGTAACTCTGCAGTAAAGAGATCTGCTTGTCGTCTTCTTGGCTAACACCACTCTATTGAGGCACAATGAAGTGCTTGGTATTTTAACAAAGTGGCCCCTGCGCTTCAGTCCAGGAAAGACTGCATTAAATTGCCAAGGTTTGGCGTATTCATGTAGAATAATTATAATTTCTATTTTAAAGGGAAGGTTGGATTGGGGCATATAAACACTACCGCAGTGGTGATTCTTAACACAGACAGTGATGCTGTGAGATGATACAACGTACATTACACTAAAATGTAGACAGAGTTGAAATAGTAAAAAAATAAAAAAGGGGAAAATTGACTGAAATGTCTCGCTAAAAGGCACTTTGCTTCAAAGAACCTGTCAATAGGCAGAGGTGAGCGGGTCATCCAACAATTTGATGTAACAACATTGGCCTTGAGGTGAGGCAGAATGTCATTCCTCAAACAGCGCTCAGCAGGTGCAAGCCCAAGTGGATGCTCGTACAAAATGGCGGAAGACAAAAAAATGGAGGCTATCATGAGGTTACTGACCATATGACCTTTGCTGTGCAGTTCCAAACAGAACCCTTTGAGAGCATCCTGTATTTGAAGGCAACAATGCCTCTGTGATGGAAAAACATCAGGAGGTAGCAGGCAGCCGCAGCCAAATCCACAAACATGGTGAAAAGTTTGGAGGTTGGTTGAGTTTCCTTTTTGTTTGCAGCGGCTGTAAGCTGCTCTTTGGGATCCAAAATGGTCTTAAACCTAAATTTGGTGTTGCAGTATGGCACCACTTTTTGAGTTCTTACTATTTGCCCTGTACGTGTTTTGAGTCACTTTAATAAAGAGATGTTGTTCTCTCTGTAGAAAAACCGTAGCTGGCGAGCTTACCACAAATATGCTAGCTAGCCGGGTAAATGCCAGAGCTAGTCAGACACAATTCACTCTCTGGGCTAACTAGCTTGCTACTTGTCAATTAGCACGCCAGTTGGTCTGGTTTCTTGTGAGACAATAGTTGGACCTTCTTATGTCTCCAAACCATTTACTTTTGTGGAGCAGCTTATAACACAGCTACTAAGCTACATTAGCTTCCTTCGTTTTGGACTCTCTGGCTCTCTGTTTTCCCTCAAAGGGCAGCACTGTCAAGACAGTTTGGTAATGGTCAGCGGGATGAATTTGCAAGTCAGAGTTCACCGAGGTTTACCTTCATGTGAAAGATTAGCGTGGATTTAATTCGCCCCTTGATTCAATTGAAGTGAAGAAAATTTTTGTTCTAAATGCTGGGGTTGCCGGGCCTCAATACGTCAAGGCAAACCATTTCCTGTCAGGGCCCCGCTAGCAGCATTCTAACCTGCCAACACAAATGACAGAAAGTACCCTGGACAGCTTCAGGATCAGTGCCCTGGACAGCGGTCATGATCATTTTGTGGCTGCACAAAAACATCTCAACAGCTGACAGGAAATAAATGTTGACCCACGCTGTTTTGGTGCATTTCCAATAAAAAGGTATATACAGACATTCTGTATGTGCTAATAAAAAGCATGACGACGATGAAGCTTCATTAATTCACTTTTCTTTTTTTTTCAACGGTTCATTTGCAGTGTAATTCTTTCCCGCAGTCAACTGTTTCTTAAAATAATCCCATGTAGCAGGCAGCCAGAATTATGCCCAAGGAAGAGCACAGAGCTCAAAACGCCTTGCATACTGTGTCTGCATGTTACATTTCTGCCACCCGTCTGGTCTTCTTCTGCTCTGTATGCTCTTCTTTATCTAAAGCATCAATAACAATTCTTCTTTGGATGAAACGCTGGCCCACTTTGGCCCACAGTCCCATTGTTTGTGATGTGGATACTTACATATTAACTCATAGAAATGAGCATTGTGTGTGTGTGTGTGTGTGTGTGTGTGTGTGTGTGTGTGTGTGTGTGTGTGTGTGTGTGTGTGTTGAATCAGAGGTTCATTATCTTGGCTCAACTCAGTAACCTCTCATTGGGTTTGCTTTATCAAGAGAGCAATGCTTGCGAGCTGTTCCATACATCGTATCCACAAGCAGTGATCCTTCTTTTGGAGCAACTCAACTAAAAGAATATGTAATTAAATAATCAGGTTGCTTTTTCCCCCTGTATTTGATGCCAAGTCATGCATACAATATGGTGCTGGAGAAAAAGGATTTTGAGCACAGCATTAAAGAAAATGCATGTGTCCATTGTTCTCCATTTGCTTTGGCTCTCTCTCTTGCTTTTAATGACATTGTTTAAATGTATTTCTTATAGACCCAACAAAGACTGTCCAGTTCCTTAGTCATTGTAAGAAATATGGACACTTAACAGAATATCCACCAAGGCACATGTTGTATTCCTATCACCTCTCATTATGCTGGAAAGGATTCAGTTCTCTGTCTCGTCTGCGCTGCGGTTTGTGTCACACCAGATGGAAAGCAAGAGCTACCCTTTGATTTGACCATGGAGAGGCTGTTTCTTCTTGTTTTGATTTGCCCAAGCTGTAAAAATGTCTATAAAACATGATGTACACAGTTGAAGCCATTAAACTAACAAAGGTTTCAGGTTTTAAATGTTGTATTTTCTGTCAGATATTTTCACAGTAATGGAAAGAGAGCGTGGGAGTTTCTTTTCGCACAGTGGAAGGCGGGGAGGTCTTTGGTTTGCTATGCAACACCACCTCACTGTCATGATGCTGGAAATTGTTTTTTATATTAAGTGGCTCGCATAGAAATTGACAGGGACCTCCTTTGAAGCTGTTGTCAACATACAATATTTGTAGTGTGTTCAGATTGGTTTCAGAAAGTGTTCAGTAAGGTTAATCAGATTCATGCTAGATTTCAAGTATGATTTCATTTGGAATTTTAATGAAAGTTTGTCCACAGATGAGTGAGCTGGGTTGGTAACATACAGAATACTGACTGCTGAATGTGAATTGTAGTTATCTGTTTCCGTTTGGAATACAAATCTAAACAGTAATGATAATGGCTAGATTAAACTACTGTCTACTCCTTTAATCCCCAACAAACCAAAACAATATATCTAATAATATCAGTGTATATGACAAGACGTGCTACCTTTATAAAAAATGTATATAATCAGAAGATAATCTGCATGTTGTAGAGGAAAAGAGCAATCTGATTTAAGTGGCAACGCTGGAGTCAGATTTTAATGTCAGGTCCAAAGGTAATCCGGATAAATCCCATCCAGACACAATCCAGATAAGAAATGCATGTTATTTCCATCCTGGTCTCCCTGACAACCACACTGAATGGTCTGTCGGGATCAACCGTATGAGTAGCTGAACAACTGTAATTGCTCGATGACTAAGCCATCTTGAGCATTAGAAATTTTGTCTTGCATTCAGTAACCTTCAGCAAATATCACTTCCATTCAGTAATATACCAGCATGACATTCATAAGCACCCTGTTGCTGCAGGAATCCCATTGCCACAAGTTGGATTATGTTGCTTTCTACATATTATTGGATGTGAGTGTGTAGTGTTTTCTCATAATGTTCCAATGAATTTGAGAAACCCTGGTAAATTACAAGGGATATTAATGAAACCATGATGATGAAACACCTAGAAAGTTTTATAACATTTCTGAATAATGAGTTTTTCTGAATCACTATATTGTTACAGCATTATTTTACATTATTGTTATGCCCTATTGTATCTCACAGAGCCTTTACCACTGAAGAAGTGTACTTTGCTGATGGGGGGTGTTGGCATGACCGTCTTGATCTCATCGTTTGCCCTGGAGGACAGATGTGAAACCAAGATCACAAACCACAGGGCCATAGCTCCCTTCAGGAGCCAGGCTATGTCAACAAACAATGTAACACTGGGGGACAATCAATTATTAATGTCCTCATAGAGGAGTGGTATATATATGATGGTTGGGGAGAGGGAGAACTTGATGTAATACTCATACATCAAACATAAATAAAAGTGCCTTGAGCAGAAATGGTAACAACAATACAAGACAGGTTGGGGAAGGGTCTGTGTGTGGTGCTCTTCTCATCTGCATAAGAATCAGAGTTCTATTCTCATCGTCTTGTGTGGAAAGCATGCTCTTGCCGTCGGCCATGCCCAGAGACGAGGTGTAACATTAACGCATGAGGAGGCCAATCTCAGTCCCATGCGCTCCCGTACTCATGCTGGGAGAGAGGACTCAGAGACGATTTGATTGCTACATAAAGAGCATGAAACAACATAAAGGCCCAGAGGTGCCTTTGAATTTTATGAATGTAGATGAAGTGGAATTGACTCCAAAGTAGTAATTATTTCTCTTGTGTACGTTTCTAAAACATGTACCCCTTCTATACAATGGTCATGGCCACTCTGTGGCTCATGCATTTTCTGTCACATCAGAATATTACTTTTTTTTTTTGGCACTTTTGAGGAGCTTGTTATAACTCCTACAGTAAATGAAATGTTCTGCTGTATGAAAAGGAGCAAGAATCCAACTGTATGTGGGAAAGGAGGAGTGAGTGAACTAGGCTTTCCCCTCTCTTAATAAATATGGCTTAAGTGTCTTTGAGCAACCTTACACTTGGTGCACATTGCTTATCCAGTTGTTTTATAAATGAGGCTAAATGCTAAAGAACCTGAGAGAAATGAGTGAAACAATTCAAAATAATAATTACCATGTACACTAAGTCCCAATGCTAAGTACTGTGTGTATTGTGTTGAAGGTAGCAAATGAAGCAGAGTCATGGCAGTTTAAGTAAATTGGACAAATCCCTGAACAATAACACAAAACAAAATGAAGCACTTTTGAATGGAATTATGCGGTTTGTTGGATCCACCCATAGTTTACTGTCATAGCTGACCGCCTTCCTGTAATTTCTGGCATTGGCATCACATGACCAATGGAGTGTAACTTGATTGGCAGGATGTTGGTTCGATGTGAGACAAAATTGATTGCTCATGTTTAATCTGGATTTTGAAACTTAAATTTTGGGATCTGAATTTGGCCTCTCAAATTTGAGCAACTTGAACATACATTATTTAATTTTTTTTAAGTGGAAATTTTTATTCAGAATTTGTGAATGCTGAAAAATGAAATGAAATGAAAATGAGCTACATTTTGATACAAACAATTCAGATACATATTTTCAATGCAAAAAAAAAAAATGCTGGAAATGTAATAGCTCATAAAATGTCAAAATCTGGTGAGAGGTTTGCTTCCACATGATGGTATGCTTGAAACAAAACAGCATGTACAAAGTGTCACCCAGTCGTGTTGGAAGGCAACCCGGGGTGTGCCAAAAAGCATGCAATCATTCGGAAGAGGCGAGACGCAGTAATTATATAGGAATTAATGATACGCATTTTCAGATAGTCTCTCCCCAAAGGCATTCTTGGTGTTGCACTTGTTTGTACACATGAGAAGTGAACTTGTGAGAAAAGAAAGGGGGGGACAGGAGTCCAAATCCGACTTACTTTCTCACCTGTCGGATCATTGGTTTCACACAGTTACAAAAGTCAGCCCCCTCAAATTCCAACATTCGCAAGTTGTGGGGGAAGATGGTTTCAGACATCATTATATCATCTAACAAGCGCTTTGTTTGAAGCCTACTGATACCTTCATGTGGAGAGAAAGAATACAATTTGATATATTTGACAAATACAAAATATTTATTTGCTTTTTTTGTTTATCTACAAGATAACATTTCTTACAGTCGCTCTGCTCCAAACTGAACGAACACAAACTAAAGTTGAAGAATTAATTGTGCAATTCCATCCTCTTTAAAGTATTACAGTTTTTGAGCGCTAAAATTGAAGTTGCACCTAAATTCTGTCAAAATTCAGAAAAACATTATTTCCTTTTGTTGATATTCAATTAAAAGTGTATTAAAATACACTTTTAATTCACTGTGAACTTCATTTGTTCTTTGGAAGCGTCAGTACACATTTTCAGATGGACCTGGTGCCAATCCATTCTGCACACAGTGTTTCAGCTTGCTGCTTGGTTTAAAGAGCAGGTGATGACAGTCGGGTGCATCACACCGTGGGATGGCTTTGGAAAAAGAACGACAAAAGGTGACAAGGCAACAGCCGACTGTAACATTTGTCCTTCGCAAATGTTACACTCCCTCTTTAAAGCAATCGGCAACAAGTCACTTTATTTTGACCTGTAATTGTAGCACCAGTTGTTGGTCGAGCAATGTCATTTTTAAACTGCCAGAAACCCCCAAAAGTCCCCAAAGTTTCAGCTGATGGATGAAGAGAGGAGGTAGATTGAGAAGAACAAATCCACACATATCTCAGACCTCAACAACAAATGCTTGATGGGATCCAAACACATCATTCGATGAAGACAGATCAATTGGAATGAATAACAAATACTCAGAGGATTGAGATGGAACTGAGTAAAATGATGATGATTAGATTGTAAACATGCAGCGTCTTCATACAGTAAGAAGCGGCCCCACGAAGACAGAGGATAGGACAAGAAAAAATGCTTGTACTGGAGCACACTAAAAATGGTCTAAAAACATAATATAAGAATCACAAAGACATTTTAAGTTGTAATCCTTAAGATTTTCATTAAATCTATCTATCTTAACATTAGTGCCTACGTACACAAGAAGGATTCACAGGAAATGATGCAGCATGTAATCCAGCATTGCGGCTTGCAGCTTTATTTGATTCATATGAGCCTCACTGTTGACTGTTCACTCTCTGTATTGAGTTACTGCTAATGCAAACCAAACATTTCCATTAAAAGCATTTAAAGTTCAATTCAAACATCATTCTAAATGAAGAGCTGCAGGAAACAGGCTGCACACCTCCAACTTCTCAGGAAAGTAAACAACTCCTGTTACTGGTTCTCCATTTGTGTGGAAAACTACAGCATCCAATCTGATCATGGTGGTTATTATATTGATAGACTTCTTTATTTTAATGTTTATTATGTTGCAGTATAATGACAAAGTATGACAAAATAGCTGCTCAGTATTAAACCCAGTATGCTGTTACCACGGTAACCACAGATCGCCAAATCAACCAGGTCTGAAAACTACAAAGTATTACAACTTTTTTATGTGTGTTTTTAGAAACATTTCAATTTTTCTAATGACTCACTAATATATTTCAAATGGAAATTGGTGCAGTGGAAAAAAATTGTTTTTTATACTACCACTAGGAGTCGCAAAAACAAAAAAATTCTAATTTTACCCACAGGGCCTTTAAAGAGCAGCATCCAACAACTGATTGGTGGTGCGCGATGGTTGTGAATGAATAAAGCTTTGACAGAGTGGGAATATGAGAGGCTGGAAATGTACTAATAAAGATCGTTGAAATATGGGGTATTTGTAGTTCACCAGTGGAATAATAAAGATGGAATGTGAGAGGTTGTCCGTACTTGTTCACCTAATATGCTCTTGTCACTTGCTATGTGCTTATATGTTACTTCATGCACCTGCAAGCCTTGTGGCACTTACGCTGTCAGGTGAAATGTGGAACTGAGTGTTGAGGCACTTAGCTACAGAGTTGAGTGTTCAAGTCGTACTGATTAATCTACAGGAGGGTATACTGATGTAGAAAGTACAGAGACAAGAAATATGTGTGAGGAGGATAGGCCACATGCTTTCTGGAAAAAAACAAAACTATATATATATATTATAAAGCCAGACCACCTAGATTAACGGCAATGCCATCCCTGCAAGGTCGGGGTTTCGATGTTAGTTTGTAATCTTCTGAACTGACTGTCAAGGCCTTTTACCACAGAGTGCACAAATAATGCATTTAGAGAATGAGATGGGCTGCGTCTCTCTACAGAGACGGTGGACATGAGTGATATTAATGGAAACCAATAAAGGAATCTTACATAGAAACACAACCCTCGGATGGGCAGCTGCAACTGGCACCGAGCATGCCGGGTGTCACATTTCAGCCGGGCACAAGCAGTTTTGTCTGTCGGGTAGAGACGGGGTGAATGAGCACAACAAATTCTTGTGCCACATTAAATGTCGCCTCTCGGCTTTGCCAGGGTGACCTCTGTGGCCAATTATAGGGGAGGCTAATGCTTTGGCTGACATATCTATTTGAATGGATGAGATGTTTTTCTCATTCGCTGACACAGGAGATCACACGCCTATTATCATCACAATGGCCGTATACACAAGCTTATGTAAATGCCTCCTCACGCAGTAGTGACTGTCAGGCCCGCCGCATATTAGCTTTGTGTTTGGAAGAATGGCAAGTGTGGAAAGAATCGGAGGGATAAATTCAGGGTTGCTCGGATATCACTGCTTGAGCTGTAAAGGCTACGCACCCAAAGATAACAATGCCTTTTTTTGCCAGTGGTGTATAATAATATTTAATTAGTTGATTTGAACTGATTTTCAAGCTGCATTGAGGTGCTGAGGGCATATTACTCTGAAGGAAGCAAGAAATATTGAGACTCTGAACTGATAATGAACTTCTGTAGTGCTAATGTAATCAATTTTGCCTTGATCAAATCAATTCCCAAAGTCCAGAAGTCTAAATTCGAACAAGTTCCCAACGTTATACAAGAAGCGAGAGGCTCCCTGTCTGTCCCACGTGTCCTCCAGGCTCGCCCACTTTCACCACTGAGAGCACCTTGTGGACTGAAGTAGGGCAAGCGCGTGGGCCTGAGGTGCTGAAAGAAATGGAAAACAGCAGCCTGGCTGCATATCGGACTGGGCAAATAATACAGCTGGTCTAACTGACTCCCCCGGGAAACGACCCTTAATTAGGCCCCTTTATCTTCATCCGTGCCAGCACCTGAAGAAAAGACAAGGAAGTGGGGTTTCGGAGGCGCTGGCAGATATTTTATCTGTAGGGCCATTCTGTGACTCCATTTGTGTTGGCTGGAGATATTCTCTGCTGCCTGCTTCATTGTTTCTCCCTATGAAGTGGACTTCCTCATCAGGCCCCAATTAGCTGCATGCATGGTGAAGGACTAGATAGTGATAGGAATTTATGTGTCTGGGCGAGCTCAAGCACCGTGCAAATGTGTGCACGGTTCAGAAGTGTGTGTGTCAGCACTGCGCGGTCGTATTGTGGGTGTTTGTGTTGAGGCTGTGAGCTGCTGTCAGTAGTCATTCCGTCTGGGGGAAAAGTCAACTGATTTGCCTCCTGCTCTCCTCTGTTTGATCCCACTGCTTGCTCAGCCGTGAGTCTGTTTGGTAACCTTTGACATGCAGATGATAGGACCATATTGATGAGGGCGCACAGATGACAGGTGTTTACAGTGTTTGAATGTAAATAACACACACACACACTCAGTAAAACTCACGTATATCTGTATAATTATACGCAGACTGCAGTGTTCATTTGTGTATTATTTTGGCCTTGTTCAGGGTGAAAGCTGGAGCTGTTCCTGAATCTGTGGAAGGCAGAACAAAGTGTCTTCATTTCCAATGTGTCACTCCTCTCCAGGCCACCACCTTGATTAGAGCACAATCCACTTAGTACAAGCCTGCAGAGAGGGCTGGCAGCAGTGGGATGTCAAAAGACTCGCTGCTCTGCTTGTACATACACACTGAGGCATCTGTCTGTCTTTCTCTTCCTGCATGCCCTTAAAGAACCCTCGGTATCCAAAGTGCACAAGTCCAGTCCTACTTGCCACCCTTCATTCTGTCAAGTGGCGGCCCCTCTTTTTTAACGACCCTCATGCTGCGCCTTCACTTCTTTTGAAAAGTTCAATCCGGCTCCCCTCACGCACTGTCAGCTAGTCTCTGGCTGTGATAATTGAAGCCCCTCATCTTTGGAGATGGGCTAATTTGCTGTCTTTGTACCATTTGTTCTTTTCCCTTTTCAGGGCATTACTCGCTCCACCTGCCATACTTCAGGATTCCTTGATGTTCCACAGCCCTCGCTGGCCTTCATCTGGACTGCTCTGACAGGGATTTACCACCAGTACTGTCACCTACTGCCCTCTGCTGATCTCATCAGGTATTGCATTGGTTTGCAAACACCACCAGTATGCAGAGTCTTGCTATGAAAAGGAGATTAAATGAAATGGTTGATTTAGCAGTAAGAGCTTGGCTTTCGCTTGGTTGTAACCTTTAATGCCACTATCTTGTAAGTTTGCCGGTTTACTTCCTTATTGACTACCCTGTGAGTGACAAAAAAAAGCATTATTTGGCAGAAGTTTCTCAAGGGGGCCACAAGGCTTGTGGTGTAGCAGGTGTCATTCTCACATAGTCGGGTGTTGCTTATCGTCCTGGCTTGGCTCATCCATCTTCATGTTGTCATACTCAGCAGTTTGTGAGCTGTGGTGGTTGAGTAGGTACACAAGCTTAGTACAAGTTTGCCTTTGTAACACGAAAGTCACAAAAACACAAAAGAGGCAAGACTTGTGTCCCCTCAAGATCCCAAGCTCTATAAACGTATATCAAATCATTTGAATACTACATTGTGCAGATTGTTCACACCATGTTTGAAAGACCAAGTCCACTGCAATCATTTCAGTGTTGTGTGTTTCACCATTTTGAGAATACATGGCTTAAAATAGCTCCAACCATTTTGGATTTGTCTGCCGTCACTGAAGGGAATGATGTGCTTCAGCTGGTAAAAAGGTTTCCAACAGTGACTATTGAGCCTCCCCCGATATGTGTGTGCGCACACACTTGTACGCACCACAGACACCCTCATCCTCACAACTTGGCAGGCCTGCCCACAGACCTGGCCAGGAAATCCAGGCCAGAGAATGACTTTGCTTCTCTGTGTCAGCAGCGGCCCCCCAGCACAGAGGTGGAGGATGAAGGAGGGATGGCTACTATCATTTGCTTGACTGCTACTAATAAGAACAGGAAGCCCAGATAAAGGGCTCTCTTTCATGCTGTACCCACAGCCATAATGAGGCCTGGCATCTGATGGATTACCCAGACTCATTTCGCAAAGGCTGCCTCATTTTTCCAGTCGTCCTCCACTACTTTCAGCTCTCCCAGTCGGTTGAACAAAGGCCAGTCTCTTTAGTGCCTTAATGCTTTCATCACACTGCCATCACGTGTGTCTGGACTTTGTATCTCCCGCTCATTAATTGTTCAGCGATAAGTCTGACATGATTTCCTTAGAGCTACAGAAGAAACTGTGATAGTTCTTGGTGATGAACTTCGACATAACAGCCCCCTTTAGTCAAAATAATGACCATTGCTATAGATTGCAAGCAAACGTCATGTAAAGCAAATGTTTTAAATAACGTTCGCCCATAGATGAGGAGACAGATCTGGAGCCTTGAGGCCGTCATTCAACACAGAGGATCACCAGCCGCTACAGTGAGCCAAAGTCCTGACGTCATGCCATGCCAGCAACTCTTCCACTAGCGTGAAGCCGAGGGAAGCTACAGATTCGGGTGATCATTTTCAAGGGGTTCATTACTACGAGTGAGCTCTTTCACATTGTTATTTGATACACTGTTATTATAACAACTATCGATTATAGCCGCTTTAAACAGATTTGATGAATGAATGAAGGAATTTTGGCTTCATTATTGGTTTAAGTAATACATCAATCATTTGTTGGACACGAAGAGAACCACCTGGCAGCTTTGGGACGATGTCTTCCAGCCTCTGCTGAAGTGTACGTGAGCCTTAATGCAGTATTCCTGAGCCACATATTCAGAGGAATGAACTGTATGTGTTGCTACGTGGTGGTGCATGAATCATTGTCTTTACTAATTCACTTAAAAGGAAACAATCGTTCGAGATGCTCAAAGAGCCTGTTTGATAGATAAACCCCTGTGAAGGACTGTTCACCTCTGAAAGCCTTCTCTGATCAGCAGGAAGTGAAACACCAAGGACAGATCGGCTGGGTCCTTGGACTGCGTATAGAACCACGTCTGTTCTGTGTGTTTGTGCCTGAAATGTGTCTTTTGCAT